>JAXGGA010009207.1:0-52548 GCA_038373865.1 Uloborus plumipes | reverse complement strand
CAACAAGGCAGTCATGGATGCAACTACCAGACATTTCAGTATGTAAAGATAAAATGTTTTTTCAATATGAAGAACCCTGTTTTATTTTATGGAGGAATTCTTAGATTAAATGTCAGAACTGATGTAATAATTTAGGCTCAAAAGTGATGAATATGGATTTCCCTTTAGAATCTTTATTTTCCTTTCTCCCCCCCTTTTTTTTAATTGTTATTACTGTGCTTTTGTGTCTATGAATGTATTTGTGTTTTTATAATTTGCAGTGGGGAAATTATCTTGACCTGTTGATGCTGTACTTGTGCGTTTCATTTTTTGGTTGAATCTAATTTGCATCTCTTATTTAAGTTATGTTTTTATTGGATGTATGAATGTGGCTGGTATTTTTTAATTTAATAATGAATGACAATTTTTCTAACATTAGTATTTTGTATAATTATTTCATGTATTAAATATTTATTTTTTAGTATTAAAATACCTTTGATTATTAGAATTTTTTTTTACTTAAAAGTATTAGTTTAATGTCTATACTAAAATTTAACATCAATATATCCATTATTTTAATCTCTAATAGAAGAAAGAGTATCATCACAAGAATCCCACATTCTTGAGGCTTATTTTCCATAACGTTCTTGCGGATGTTAAGACGTGGTTTTCTAGAGTGCTTAAGTTTATTAAAAGAAGGGTTTGAAAAGCATTAAATAGTTCAAAGTATTTTTTCATTGCATTGGCATTTTGTGGAAAATATTTTTATTACTTTTTCTAGACCTCAACAGGTGTGGTATCATTAGCTGGATCTACCTTAACCAGAGTTAATGATGTAATGCTTGTGCTGATTGGAGGATTTTCTCCTACATATGGTTTTTTTGAAAAGATAATGGAATTCAATGCAATAAAAAAGCAGTGGTCTCTTGTCAACACAACTGGAGCTATACCAATTGGTATTTATCTTATTATTATTATTATTATTTTTTTTTTTTGACATTCAATTTTTTTTTTGTTAAATGTCTAAATTTGAAAAAAAATATTTATATAACTTTTTTAAAGGTATATATGGGCATTCTGCTGCTTATCATCATCAAACAGAAAGTATTTACATTTTTGGTGGCGTTTCATACAACACAGAACAAGTTGGTCCTAGCAATTACCTATATGCCTTTCACTACCCATCTCTCCAATGGTTTCGCTTGCCTCCAGACAATAAAGTGAATACCTTGAAAACCAGAGTAAGTTAATTCTGTTTCTTTTTTTTTTCTTTTCGTTTTTTGTAAAAATATTTTATCCATAGCTGCCAACCTCAAGACGAAAAAAATAGGAGTACCAAAGAAAAAAAATAAGAGCACAGAGGGTTAAAATAGGAGCATGAAATCTTAGTGTTCGCTAGCATTTTATCCAGTACTTTTACATTCCAAGCACTACTATAATGCTTTTTGTACGATTCCTGTACAATTTTCAACAAAACTACATTTCAGTTTAAAATTTAATTACTCATATTTTTAATTTCAATAAAATTACAACAAATTCTAGAATATAGTTGTATATATTCAAAATGAAAATAGAGGGAATCGTTAACTGATAAGAATTGAGGTATCATTTCATAATAAGCCGCAGTAAAAACATCCAAACATAAAAACACAATTCTATTTAATGCTACATTTCATTTGGTATTCATTGCTATGCATCAATTTTATTGTCATATGAAGGGATTTTGAAATGATAATGATCTGCTTACCTGAAGTCAAGTCTATATTAACTGGAACTAAATTATTATACAAAAAATACACAACCACAAAAAAATAAGTATTTATTTAAGGCAATTGTTGTTGATTTCGCTTTTTTAAAAAATTCTTTATCATAATTTTGTAAGTAACATGCATCAGTGATTTGTGACTTAGCAATGAGAATTGCTTGAAGAGTCTCCAAGTTCATCGAACTTCTAAAATCAGTCTTGTTCCTCCGAACAAGACTAAAAATACGCTCACAAGTAGCGTTACTGTTGGGGATTGTCAGAATCCCCAACATGACCCGACTTAATTTTCCATACTGGGGTTGACCAAGAGGTCCAATTTCTTTAGTCAATGTACCCCATTGTTCATACATCCTTAGGCTCAAAATGTTTTCTGAAAGAGAAACTGTTTAGTGAAATAAAAACTCTTCTTCCAACCTGTCCAATGCATCAAATTTGGTCTCTGTATCATCTTTTTTGAGCAAGCAGGGAAATCTATCTACAAAGAATTTTACCGATGAAAAACAGAATCCCTTTTTGAAGTGTCCGCAACCACAGCATCTTTAAGTGCATCACAATTGATTGGAAAATTTAGTTTGATGTAATTGCAAGATGCGATGAAGAATTCTTTAACATTTTTGAAAAAAGCTTACTTCTCAGTTGGTGATAACTTTTCCAAAACATCCATGGTTTGGGAACCAACTGTAATTTCAGAGTTGCATTTGTGGTTTGATTTATCACTAAATGCAACAGAGAATACGCATCCTGAACTTTTGATGACTTCCATCTTCACAAACCTGCTTAAAAGTTCAGTAAAGAAAGACTCCAAGTCCGATTTCAGCTTGTGGGTTCTAGGGGTTTCACTTGGGAAAATGGTATTATACTTCTCGAAAATACCAATAACATTTTTCAAAAAGTAGGCTAATGCCCGATACAGGTCACTGCTTAAAATAAAAAAAAATTTCTTCTCTTTTGAGCCCTCCATAGCGCTCTCTCTTTTTCGGTAATTCCGAAAGATTCTTCTTGGCTTTTTTCTTTTTTCCACTTTCTAATGGTGTGCAGATCTTCTTATTCGAAAACACTTCAGGGGTTGTCTTAATCGGTTTTATTATTGATTTTTTAGCAATATCTTCTTCTTTTCTTTGTTTTACGACAGATGTTGTGAAGGTAATGGATTCACATCATGGCTTGTCTTAGCCTTTTTGATTGTTTTAATGGATGAATCTTGCTCGGCATCAAGTAATGCAGAAGATTTTCTTTTTATTTTTGTTGCCAACACAGATGCAGATGGCTTTTTGCTAGTCGTACACTCTCCCTTAAAATAAAACAGAAGAGGTATCCACTGATCCAGAAGGCGGTTCAAACACTTTCCCAGCGATAACCATCTCGTTATTCCATGCTTTAAAATCTTCTGCTCCTCGGTACCATATAAGTTTTGAAACTTTTTCAACGCTGATTTTCGTTTTAGACTTCTTTTTAGGTAAAAATAAACATCAATTAACAATTCATCTAACGAAATAGGCAACATTGCAGAGCCTTCCTCAGCTGCAAGACTAATTAAATGGCATAAACACCCCATGAAGTAAAAATGTTCCTCCTCTTTTTCCAAAAAAGCATATACTCCTTTGTTTTTTCCTGTCATCACATATGCATTATCACAACTTACAGATACACAGTTATCAAAGGGTACCTTTTGTTGTCAAAATTCTTCAAATATTAAATTTGCAATGTTCTCCCCTGTGCTGTCTCCCTGAAGACATGGCAGCGACAGAAGCTTGGAAGCAATTCTATTTGACGTTTCATCAAAAAAAGTAACGACGATTGGATACATATGATGGTCAGAGTCATTGATTCCATCAGTTGACACTGTGAAAGGGCTGCTCTGAAGAACTTTTGCAATTCTGGTAGTAGAATCAGACGCAATTTCCTTCACCAAATACCCAGTTTTGTTTCTTCCAGAGGAAAATTTCTTCGCTTCCGCAGAATTCAGGAACATAGCCTTGAATAACTTAGATGCATGGTCTGCTGCAGCTAGAGTAATATTATACTCGAGCAAAAAATTTGAAAACAACTCTGCTTTGATGGTATTCATATCTTCAGGAACTGCAGCGAATTGTAGTTTAGTTGCATTCTTAGAAGCACTCATTTCCGATGGGTTTTTTTGTCTTGGCATGAGCAGAAATGTCCGATTTGCCAACATGAGCGATTTTGATATCAACATTGCAAGCAATACAATATGCAAGGGTATCATCGCCTTTGCGTGATTTTTGAATAAAGTCAAATTCTTTCACATATTTGTCACAAAATGTCTGAGAGTGACTTCTTTGCTTTGAAGCCATATTAATATCATAAAATGAACAAAGCAGCAATCACAAAACAGCAATATGAATAGCGAAAACAAGTTGAATCCCACGTGCAACGCTATGATATACTGCACATTGGCGAATCCTATCTCACTTCATCAAGTAGCTGCCAAAAGCGCAGCAACAGAAATAGCAAACACAAATTTAAAAAATGGCTAAGTTGTTGACCTACTTTATCAGGTCGAAACGTCGAAAGAGCTGAACGGCTGGGTGGTAGGTGAAGGAGGGGGGGGGGGGGGGTTTGAAGAGTGCATTATCAGCCATCACCAACGCCGTTACGTAGCATCAAAAGGGAGAAAAGGAATTCAAGTTGATTGACAGTTAGGAGGAGGGATGGTTTTGTTGTTGCTTCTTCTGCAGCCAATCATGAGCTACTTCCTTCCCTTCTCTCCCCGATCGGAGACGTCAGGAGCCGCTATTTTTTTTTCCTTCTGAAATTGAAAAGTTGATGGCGGAACTGTTATGGAGTTATTTGTAATTCCCCACTTTTAATAACTATTTACATAAAACTTCATGAACCCCCGCCCCCCATTAAAGATAATGAAACATAGGCCTGACGAAGTGGTAGTTAGAAAGGTGACAAAAAAAACAAACCGCAAAACACAGATCGATCTCGGTTTCGATGCAGATGCGAATCTTTCTTTAAAAAAAGGGGGGGGGGGGAACTTACCCCATTAGATGTGTTGTGTAGTGACAAGGAAGGAGAAGGCACTTGAATTCACTTACAGGTTTTTATTTGGACACATCATGACAACAAACCTTTTGCTCGGCCGAGCAGACTTTACAGGAAAAAACAACACTTAATCCATTATTTTCACCAAAAAAAAGTTCAGGTTCCAACATTGTTCCGAATTGACGACACTAAAAGAAGTTTAGAATGTTATAACATCCTGTTGGGTAGCACAAACACTTGAATTCTGGGGGAAAAAAGGCTTAATAAATTCTTCGAGCACGTGGAGCCACGCGCCGCATTTTTTTCTAAGCACAAAAGTCGTATCTGCACTTTTAAACAAAGTTGAGTTAGCGCCACCAGGTGCCTCTTTGTGACGTATTTTACTTAAATGCAAAATTATATAGTCTGTGGGCCGAAGGCAGAAAAGATGCTTAGAAACATGGTTTCGTTTGCCAACTTCGGGGACTACAAAATGTGATATTTTTCTGAATCCTTAGAGTCTACAGATGAAAAAAACACAATGTTCCCGAAAAAATATTGTCTCATTAGTTTTTTACAGGGCATTAAAGATAGATGGCAAAATATACGAAAATGGAATTCTAGGGGCGGATAATTACGTTAAATATCATATATATGTGTCTGTCTCTGCCTATATATTTATATGTACATATAGATCGATATATAGATACTGTGTGATATTCTTTTCGGCGACCTTCCTCGAATTCGCGCATGCGTCAGGTCTGAACCGATTTTATGAAACGGGGTGATTGTGATAAGAGAGATAAGGAATGAGAAGGGATTTTTCTTCGTTTTGGTTTGTTTTGTTTTTCGTTACATTCGTATATTTGAGGTGTTGATTTGTGTAGGTGTTTTTTTTTTCTCTTCCTTATCATTTCTATAAAAATAAAATAATATCGGAGTACGTGGAAATGCTGCTATCGTGCATTTTCGTAATCAAGCTGTCTCCCTTTTTAAGATAGAACCAATCAACGTTGCTTGACAAAAATAGAGAGTTTTTCCGAAATTTCTCGTTTTTTCACAATATACACCTAGAAAATTATTGAAAATTCGACAAATATGTGTAGAAACACTGTTATACGAAGTTTGTTTAGCTTGAATTTTTATTTTAAACCAATTTTTCCCACCATTTCCGCGATTTTTCAAGAAACCCAAAATTTGCTTCCCCCTCCCCCCACCTTTAGCTCACCCCCCCCCCAGGGTCGGGGACTTTCAGTATATTAACTTACTAACTACCCCTAACAATATTCTGTAGTCAAATACTCTCGCATATTCCATGCATTCTATAATGTATTCATTGACTGGATTATATAGTGTCATTAATGAAACAACGAGATTAACCCTCGTGGGTTCCTTGGGGTCATATGTGACCCCAATGCAATTTCTGTTTAATATATCTTGTTAATCCACCATTTGTTTTTAATGGCATTTTGTGGCTTTTATTCTTCTAGTTTTCTATTCAAAATAATGCTATTATTGTGTTTTATTTTTCCCGAATTGCATTTTTTGCACACAAGACCCTTGAGGTCACTTCCCCAGAATGCCAAAAAAAGAGGACGTTGCAACTTTTGTCCAAGAGCACAGACTGAAAATGCATCGAAAAATGTCATAAGTGTTTGAAATTCACTTGCAAAAAATCATGTTTTTACTTCCTTTTACGTAGTAAAGGAAGTATTGTGATCGCGAAAAAAAAATCACTCAAATTTGAGTCTAAATTTTGATTTTGCTCACCCCCGAATGAATGTTCAGTAGTTTTTTCGACCTGTCAGCACGTGCATATGTACCTACCAACATATAAGCTGCCGAAAAATCCTTTTCAACCACCCCCGAGTTAATTACGACGCGTTTTCTCGTGACGTCTGTATGTACGTGTGTGCGGATGTATGTATGTATGTGGGTCGCATAACTCAAAAACTATATGCCGTAGAATCTTCTAGCTTGGTATGTAGGCTCTGAGGATGGTTTAGTTGTGCACCTCCCTTTGTGGTTGCATTCGAATGTTCCCAAGGGGGTGTTTTACCCCTTTTTTGGGGTAAATCAGTGTTAATTTCAATGCAAACTCAAGTGATATGAATTGGCGCGACCACTTGGCGATATGTCGCCAAGCTTTTGGTCGCCAAGTGTTTTGACGCCAAGTTGGCGACAAATTTGGCGAAAAAATTATTTTTTGAATTTGGGTTCAACTTGGCGCTATTGGCGATATTTTGCAAAAAATTTGCTGAATGATCTTAAAATCAGCAATATTTAGAAAATTAACCATTGTAAAATATTTTTTGCATTGTTTCGTGGCAGATTAGGGGAGTAAATATTTGAATTGTTACCTTGCTCACTCCAAGCACTTTTTTTAACACTTAAGGTAACTACTAAGAAATTTACACGTAAAAGGAAGTAGTGTGGGGTCCATACCAGATTTTTTCTGGTCTGTAACAGTTGTAAATAAATCTACAGTTATTGTAAGTTTTGCTCTAAAATTTTAATTTATAATGCATAAACTAAATTTTTCTTTGATTGTGTCTTTTTACTTTTATTTTTTTAGCATTAAAAAGTGTGTGAACTTAAATAATGCATGTAACATTCAATAATCATAATAAATTAATTAAAGGAATCATTGGGGTCGTTGATGACCCCGAGGGTCTTGAGTGTAACTGAAATGGGAGGGACCCACGAGGGTTAAGAACAAACGGAAATGTGGATTGATACATTTTTGTGATTTTCTTAGTAACTGAATCACAAAAGACGTGAAGTAAGTATATTATGACTTATTAATATATTTTGCAACATAAAATCGTATGAAAAAGAAAAACTAGGGTAGAAAACCTGTTTATTGAAATTTTAAATTGCAAATATTTTGTGCAACAGTGCCACTTAGAGACCAATTTTGTTGTGAATGAGCCAACAGGCTAAGGAATATAGTCCCTATTTCAGTTACTAATTAAAACTTAATGAGACAAGGTCTGCTTGGGAACATTGGATTTTTCGATTGAGTACATCACTATTAGTTGATTTCAAGCAAGTTCCCGTACTCCCTAAAATTGGTAAACGAACTTGAACGATATCGGTGCTTGGCCCACAGACTATAGGTCCTGTCATGATCTTAATGGTTTCATTTAAAATTTTGAATTACATTTATTAAAGCACATCATACAATATGCATTACTTTTAAAAGCTCAAAATGGACGGAAAAAGTCAC
The DNA here is from genome assembly GCA_038373865.1 of Uloborus plumipes. Taxonomy (NCBI): domain Eukaryota; kingdom Metazoa; phylum Arthropoda; class Arachnida; order Araneae; family Uloboridae; genus Uloborus; species Uloborus plumipes. The sequence goes on along the minus strand of JAXGGA010009207.1, from coordinate 44,584 downwards.
GAATCATATTTGGCGACGATTGACGTCGTTCAAAACTTACTTATTCGTGGTAACAAATCAGTCCCTTATATACAAGGGCGGATCCAGAAATGTTCCAAGGTAGCGGCGATTGAGTTTTTTTTTCTTACTTGCCCATTTTTTTCTCCATGCACCCTTGTTAACACATGTTGGTTACAAATGTTTTGGTCTTCCATTTCGAAAAATTTCCAGATCAGAGCTCCGAATCCTCACCCTTTCTCTTAATATCATCAAAAATCAACTAAAACTGCCTTTTTTGAACTTCAAAATCTAAGAACCGCTGTGGAAGAGTCCCTCAAGGGAGGGGCGATCGCCCCATCGCCCCTCCCTTGTATCCGCCCTTGCTTATATATCCTATATGTATTTACACAAGCTATTTCAAATTTTTCCAGGGGAGCGGGGGCAAACACTGCATACACAATGTAAATTGCACCAAAAATGACAAAAACCACGCCCGCTTACATGTAAATTGATTTTTCAAAGCCGGGAAGGAGAGGAATTGACTCCCCCCCTCCCCCAAATGACGGGCCTGTGATTTTATAAGTATTGGTTTTCTGAAAAACAGTAATAGTTAATTTATGTTCTAGAAATAAAGCAGCAACAAAAAATGTCTAAACTGGTTCTTATTTAATCTCTATATCTCCTACACTAACTCCTTTCACGACTGCAAGTTATGTAGCAAAAACAATAAACACTCAATTTTATAAGATTTAATTAAAATTTTGAAAAATCAAACGTTATTCAAAATAGCAGCGTAAAAAACGCAATATTACCGTATTTTTCGCCGTGTAAGACACACCCAATTTTAAATTAAATCCCCCAATTTTAATTAATCTTAAATTTATGCCGTATAAGACGGTGCGTCTTATACGGCAAAAAATACGGTATACAACAATGTCGTTCCACTAAAAGTTGCTCTTTGTGAAACATCGCCAAAAGGGGATATCAAGCCATAAAAGACAGCGACGCGAAACGAAACCGCGCGAACTGGCGCTCTTTGATCAAAAATAAAGAATGAGAATATCTGAAACGCCTGGCGGATTGATACAATGTTCGATTTTGATTTTATATTAAGTCACACAGCGAAAAAAGTGAGTAATTCAAAACGTATTAATATATTTTGAAATGTAAAATCGAGTAAAAAGGCAAAATTATGGTTAAAGACTGTTTATTAAAATTTTAGATTGCAAATATTTTGTGCAATAGCGCCACCTAGGGACAACTTCTCTAGTGAAAGAGTGAGCAGGCCAAGGAAAAGAGTTCATGTTTCAATTACTAATTAAAACTTAATGAGACAAGTTCCGCTTGGGAACATTGGATTTTTCGATTGAGTACATCAATATTAATAGATTTCAAGCAAGTTCTCGTAGTCCCTAAGATTGGTAAACGAACCTGAACGATATTTGCACTTGGCCCACAGACTATATATGGTCATTTGAGAACGAGAATTATTTTTTAAAAAAATCTGAAAAAGTTTCATCTGTATCAAATACATGAGGGTGCAAAACTTTAAAGAGTTTTATCTCAGTTTGAGCTCGACTGCAGATACCACTTTTGCGCTTAGCACGGCAGTATACCGGACATTAAGTCGCAGTGGGTGCAGACGGTAAAATTGCACTATTTTAACAAAATGTTGAAATTTGAACAAATGTTTTACTTTCAACACCTTTTTTTTTTTTGAAATATGTTATATGAGGTTTAATCCATCATACTATTGCAGAAAATTTTATATTATGTTTGTATATTTCCTTGTAATTCAATTATTACCGTACTTTTTTTCTAAAACTGAAGTTCATTTTTATTCAGCATGATTGGATGGCATAAACCCTGTATATATTTATTTTGATATAAAGCTGAAAATTTTTATCAGTATTTCTTTTTATTTTAGGACAAAAAAAAAATTACAAGAAAATAAGTTATGAATTTTTATTTTGCATTCGTAGAGGTAAAATGCACAACACTCTAAAATACATCAAGTCTAACCAAACTGAGGTGAAAATTTGAAACTACCTTATTGTGGTGTGGCACGGCATCGTTTTGTGATGCATTTAATTCATTTAAATTTTGTCAAGCTTGAACTAAATAAAAAAGGAAAAGTTAAAGATTGATGGGAAAATATTCCCTAGAAATTCAAAAAAATTAATTCTAAGGCCGAATGTAAGTGGAAAGTAACCATCGCAAAGATTATATTCCGCAAAAAAAACTCCAGGCTAACGCCTGGCTTGAATGCCCTTTTAATTTAAATCCAAAGTTAAGAAAGAAAAAAAAGGAATTGACTTACACCTCTGTTGTATATATATGTTGACAACTTCATAAGAAACAACTATTTAAATCAGCATATTGATTTTATTTCAGCAGCAGCTTTTCTTTCCTTTACATTCTTTACACTCATATTATGTTTAAAGAGATCTCCTTTTACAAAATAAAAAAAATTAACGAGTTGATAACATGATGAATTTACTTTTAACATTATGGCTATTGCAAAATTCCTAAAATTCTAGTTGTCAAAGATGAGAATATCTTGAGAGGGACAATACTGCGAAATTTGGCTTTTGACTGGATGATCAGTCCCTTTTGCAAAAGTCAGTTGAATAAAAAAGGAGGTAGATCCATCTCACCCAATGAGATGGTCGGAGCTGGCTCGGATAGGCGAAAAAAAAAACGGTTAATGATGCTAGGCGATTCAAATGAGAAGTCGGATCCTGACGACATTCCTTCCAACCAAGCATCTCAGCAGTCGGGGCGAAGTGAAAATGAAAATTGTAGGTACTTAAAATCCATCTTTTAGGGCAATGGTAAACTTCAAAGGGCAGCATGCCGGCATTCTTAATGTCGATTCAGAATTTTGAGCAGGGATGAGGTCGAAAGATTCCATGTCGCAATCTCCAGCGAAGCAGGGATGAGGGCGAAAGATTCCATGTCGCAATCTCCGGCGATATGATCTCCTTTTTTTTTTTCTTTTTTTTTGTTTTATCGGCGGCTGTAGAGGAAAGCAATATGCTAAAGTCTTTCAACGCTATTCGTCATGATTTTATTTCTATTTGGGATCTTGCCCCTCCTCATCCTGCTTCATAATTTCGCAAAGAAAATGGCAGGAAATCCGCACGTCTTGCACACGTCTTGCACGTCTTATCCGCAACAAGTTTCTCGTAGAAAGCGCGCGTTGAAGCGCCTAGTTCTGACGATTGACCTTGAGCGGACCAATCACAGAAAGCGTGGGAGGGGAGTCAATGACCTGAAGAATGTGAGTTGGAAAGTTTCAGCGAATAGCGTGTAGCGCGGTTCGAAACGGCTGTAACTGGAGCCAAGGGAGGAATGAGAAAGAATTCCGAAGAGCTCCGTTCAAAATGGCGAAAGATGGAGAAATGCAAAAAAACCGAAATTTGGAAAAAAGGGAATTAAGAAAATCGCGATTCGAGAAAGCGTTAATTTGGCCGAAAATGCTTAAATGATACTGTTGGTATTTTCATTTTATGTTCGGGCATTTGGTCTTCAAGAAGAAGTGTTCTATGCCATTTATGCAAATCAGTTCGCCTGATATAAGAGGATGCATTCTCTGTAACTGTGATGTTCGAGGCTCGATGTTTGAATTCACAATACGTGAAGCTTTATTTACGTTATATTTGTTTTTAATGTCTACAATAAAATGTTACTGTTAATGAAATTCCAAGTTTTGTTTTTCTATCTCAACACTACCACTCTGCTATGTTGGAAAAATTCCAACAGATACATCGAAATGCGCGGAACATTAAGGGCTGCAAAAACTTTTAGAAGGGAAAGCGTTCCAATGTGAAATTAAAAAGTTGTAGAAATAAAAAGCGGGGGATGACATTAAGCGATCGTAAATGATAAGTTACAAAATGATTGAAGAACTGAAAAAGACCTAACAATGTGATGCAATATCACACTTATACTTCAGTCAATTTGAATTTCAAAAACAATGCAACATAACACATACTTTTTACAAAAGTGTTACATTTAGAGTTCGAAAGAGCAGGGAAGAGTAAACAGCTTAAATCAAACAGTTTTTAATTACAACATATCTACAAGCAACCTCAATACTTCGGCTGGTGAGCTACACAACAAAAACGGGGCGCCGAGAGTATCCAAAAGGAAACACACAATGACTCATGGCGCCATCTATACATCACAATTGAAATTATAAGACAACTCTATAACAAAAAGAAAACTAGATTTTTTTTCCTATGTTGTCGTGGTAGTTTTTAAAATATTTTCTGTCTCATTTTAAACATAGATGCACTTTGCATTTTAGGCACTAAATGTTAGTTTTGTAAGTGCAGTACCTATTTTTACATCTTGTTTCGCATTTGGCACCATCATGGTCTGGCATGTGGTCAACTTTATCTACTCGCACATCTTTTGAAGGTTGTACTTCCATAAGGGTTTTAACTGTTTTTGTGGAGGAGGAAAAGTAAGAGAGGGCCTACCTCTTTTCAAATTTCCCCTTTGCTTGCCAACGAACTTCAAACCCTCAGCAACTTTTAAGCTGAAATTCATTAAATCTAAGATATTTGTAGATGGTGTTAAAAGAACTTGCTGATCTTTTCTATATTCAATCGAACTATTGGCAATTGCTAAATCAACTGCATGAAAGATCATTCGCAACGTCCACTTTTTCAATCGAACACTTATTCGATACAATGCAATGAGTTGATCTAATAGATCAACTCCACCCATACGAGTATTATACTTCTTAGCAATTGTGGATCATTTTACTTTGATGTAAGACTTAAGTTAGGTTCAACAATGAATAATGCGTTTGGCTTTCTGGACTACGGTGTTTATTATTTACACTATGTACAAAACAGTTTTCTCGTTTCAAAGAGGATCAGTTCACAAATGCACCAGATCAGCACCATAATATACACAAATTCACAGTTCAAGTTCTCTGTTCGTGATTCGTAGGTTTCTTACGCACTCGGGCTCAAGCCTCCCGGTGCCGCAGTTTCTTTCACTTTCGAGACCAAGTCCCCGAAAGTTCATCCACAGCTCGGAGACCCCTCCTCAGCCTCGTCTCACTCGATGCTGCACAAATTGGGTCTCTCCCCTCCTCTCGGGTGTGGGTCGTATTTATGGGGGTGCCTTGACCTTCGGTCAACGGGTGCGCTAGAGGACGCACGTACACAATTTTTGTCCTCTCACGTACGCCCTCCTTGTGTCACGTAGCCCGTCAACCTAGGCCTAACCTGACAACTTACTTTCCTTACCCCAGCGTGTCACCTCATCTTCTTCATTGATTCCAATGAAGTTCGACGCTAGTGCAACGCTTCGATTGTCGACCCATTTTACAACTGCCACATCTCCATCCAAACTTGTAACCTCCTGCGAAAAACCTCTACCTTTTTTGAAACATTCTTTATCTGAAAGTAGAGGTGGTTTCATGAAACCATTTAGTCGCACAGTACCTGCAACATTAATCCCTTTGCACTTCAAAATTTGAAGCAAGGAATATGAATTGAAATAATTGTCAAAATACAATTCATAGCCTTTTCCAGGAAGCCTCCTGGACAGCTGCAATGCGACTGCTGCCCTTATCTTAAAAGATTTTGATCAAATTCCGCCATGTCCGATATGCCACATAAAACGAAAATTTTTACTCTCCATTTGTTTGGTTTATTCTTTACATATTGTTTGATATTTAGATTCATTATCTTGCCATTGTTTTCAAACTCTCATAACTTTTGAAATAAGCATTGTAGATGCATGTGGTTTTTTGTATATTGTTCAGAATTATGTGAAGAAAATTAGTATGACAAAACAATTTTAGTCGATTTTCACTGTTTTCAAAGTCTACCATTCCTTTAAAGTTCTGACCGTTCTGATATATATTTTTCCTTTGTAGATAAGTCAAGGCTAAGTTTAGAAAAAGTAGTGGTAAATTCTAAGGTAGTTTTGTCTGAAATGATTCTTTTGTTAACCGAGTCAAGAATGATTTTATTTCGATGGAAAAAATCATATCCTAAAGTATAATTAGAATTCCAATCAAAATTGGTGACAAAAAATAGACTGGAGAACCATTTATCTTGAATCTTAAATTTTAAGTCAATAGCTGATGAATAAGGTACATAATCATTGTTGATAGTTTTGATTCTAACTGACCTAGAGACATAATTAATTTTGGTTGTTTCTTTTATTTGTTCTAAGGTTTTTAATTGAATGAGACTAAGATTAGCACCACTGTCAAGCAAAGCAAAATACTTCTTTGAGGCAACTGTGATGGGAATGATAGGCAAACAGTGATCAGAATCTGTACATGACATTACAACTTTGACATTATCCTCATTGTGAACATTCGCAATAACAGATTTATTACTGTTTGACAATGAGGTATTGCATTGTAAAGAAACTTCAGAATTACTGATCTGTTTAAAATTATGAGTGGTAGAATTAAAATCATTTGACTTCTTTGAAAATTTTGAATTGTCCAAACAAGGCTTGTCATTAACATTATTTGTTTTAAGAGACCACATCTGAGTGTTTTCATTAAGGGTTTCCGCGCCTGCATTATGGCCCCTGTTTTCATTCCGAAAACCCCCTTTTAGTTTAAATTCCCATTTTCATTATTTCTAGTATAGGGTGTGAAATATCTACCTCTTCGATTATTGCCCCTAAATCCAGACCTACTTCTTCTAGCATTGAAATGTCCCCTAGAAAAGTTCCCCCTAGAGTTCCCAGAAAAATTCCCCCTATGATTAAACTGATCCCCCCTAGAGTGAAAATTACCCCGAGTGCTGTTAAAATACCCCCCTTGAGAATTACCAGGAAAAAAATGGACATTCCGTGGTTAAGTGTTCTTTATAGCAAATATGACACTGAATAGGAATATGCCCCATTGAGGAAGAGGAATTATGAAAACCAAAGTTTTGTGCCGAAGCACTATCATTGTTGCTAGCTACATTGATTGAATTAACCTGATGTTGAAAGCTTGCTGCATTGGGATTCAATTTTGATTGGCTAAGTGTTGCTATCTGGTCAGAGAGCTGTTGAATTTTTTCATTCGTAACTAATTGGCTTTGCAGCAAAACATTAATCTCTACCTGTGAAGTGTTATTGTTATAGTTAGATGTGTTACTCAAAGCTTTTTCTACATTCTTGGCTATTTTTATAGCTCCTTCAAAAGATTTAGGTCCCTGCTTCTCTACCTCAAGTCGTATGTCAGCCCTCAATGCCTGCAAAAATTTTGAAATTTTTGTTTTGTTCAGAAGATCTAATAAGTCTGAAGTAGAGTTATTGTTGGGATTCAAATATGCATCGGCTGAGTGAGTTATTAATTCAGCTAGTTCTTGTACCGATTGACCTGGTTTTTGGGAAATCTCCCAGAAAAATTTCTGTGTATTTTCAAATGTATGTTTGGTTGAAAATTTCTCTTTTAGTTCCACACACAGATCCTTGAAAGTAGCATCATTATTCTTTTGTAGAAATTTTGAGGCAACCTCATGAGCTTTATCCTTTAGTTGTAACTTAGTTACAATTAACTTCTTGTCAGCATTCCACTTCTCCAATTTGGAGATGTCCTCAATGCTGCTGATAAAATTTGAGATATTTTCATTACTTTGACCAGCAAAAACCGGTAGCAGCGAAATGAGTGAATTTGCCATTAGGATGTGTGTGAGAACCAGTGGAAGAAAATTCCAATCAAAAAAAAATTTAAATGCTAGTAAAGTACAAACATTTTGACTAAAGCCCTAATTAACAAATGTGAATCAATATGAAAAGATATCATTGAAAAAAAGGAAAAATGAAATTTCTAAGCAAGTGTCAATAAAAGGACATATCAAAACCACTACTACACAAATTTCAATAATAGAGCATAAAAACCACACATATTGCAGAGCATAATCAATAATGAAACTAGTTTTGAAAACATGACATCCAGTATTTGACTGAATTCATAATTGTAAATTATTATACATTTATATTTACACAATATTACTTGCAAACATTTGAATATTAATCTTTGGATCTGAGTGACCCTCAAAAAGAAAAACTTTAATTACTTTTCATGAAAAATTTAAGCATCTCAATGAAATATGCATTATAAAAATTTTAAACCATTTAATAACCCAGTTAAGACCTTCATACTTCTAGTTTTAGCACGGCACCATAAATGTTGAGTGATGATTCAGAAAAGGTAAAGAATGAGTTAAACAAATTCAAAGTACATTATGCATTGTGTGTGAAATGCAAAATTGAACCAATAATTGGAAATGCTAAATTGACTTACCGAACTTGTTTATTGAGGAACAGAATGGATACATCATCAAATAAACGGATGAGCTCATCACTTACATATACCTTAATGCATCATTTGTCTGCTTTATCTTAGCACTAAATATCACGTAACAGAGTTCTTATACTAGACAGTTCATCAAATTACATGAGTCCAGTCCACAGCACATAGTTCTTCTGATATAGTTCATCAGAACTGTTAGTTGAAACCTGGATGACTTAAAATCGTTACAAAGTTTCAATCCGTAAAACACATGGCTCAAATTAGGCCTAGGAGCTCTCCTACGATTTGAGGATCAATAACGCTAATCTTGATGCACCTTCCACTAGACGATACACGATTTTATAAAAAAACTTATCTTGATTAAATGAAGATTTTCATGATTGCTATAATGGGATTATTTCACGAAGATTTATACTTATTTCTTCCTTCGCCGACTCCAAGCCACACTATCACCAGCGAAGAGAGACACCACCTTCTGCATCTCGCACAGCAGCCAGAAAGAAGGACACTACTTTTTCTCCCAAGATTTATCGCTCTGTAGTGAGCAAGCACTTTTCTTTAGATTAGTTCAGTCAGATCACTCTGACAAGGGAACATATGTATGCACAGTCTCTCCTCTTCATATTAAAAGTGGTGGCTTCCGTCCATGTTGCGGAAGTTGATGTTTGTTTGCCTGGGAGTCAACAGAGAATGTGAAACCTTAGTTTCACACTATCCTATCTTTTCTTCGCACATTCAAAACAATTATAAATCATTAAAACTAAATACAATACGTTTTTATGCTACAAAAACATGAACAATGCTTACTTTAGACATAAAATATTGAAAATTAAGTTAGGAAAATGACTAGAACTTTTTTCAAAAATGTTGGTACTAAAACGTGTATATTGTGCAATAGCAACAAGAATGCTTCTGTTATTGAATATGACCTCCGCCTCTTCATGATAAAGCCACTAAAGTAAATTAATGTTTTGCACATCTTTATTCTACAACTGATATTTTTCTGAACTTAACAACTGAATTTGGGAGTCATAAATTATTTCTCACTTTTCTTTCTGCTTAATAAGGGATTAAGATGATTATTAAGTGGTATAATAGGGCTGTAAATACACTTAAAAATCAAGGTATGTTTGTTTTTCAGCGAAATTTAGGTTAGGAAAATGAGTAGAACTTTTTTTCAAAAATTTTGGTACTGAAATGTGTATATTGCGCAATAGCAACGAGAAAACGTAAAAAACCACTAATTTTATTCTTTGCAATGATAGAACACACCTTCAGGCTCATTTCGAATGCTTCCATTATTGAATAGGACCTCCGCCTTTTCGTCAAATGCCACTTAAGTAAACTCATGTTTTGCACAAGAAAAAAATTGCTTGTTGTAGTTTATTTAAATTACATTAGATAAATTTCAAGTATTTTTTTATTAAATCCTCATACTTTCAGCAATATATCTGAGAATTTTTGGAGATATTGAAAGATTTCTGCACCCGTCACGATTTACTGAAGAGATACGTATACATGCAGATTAGGCTTAGCGGTTGACAGAAAATGCAATTTTTTGAAAAGTTTGACGGCCTGTAAAACAAAAACCAGATCACATATGGGCAAAAGAATTTGATGGTTACTTACCATAATAAAAATATTAAATACACCAAATTTTATCAAAATCCGAAGACATGGGTTACATGGCCGGGTGAACTGACGTGGAATGACCCCGATGCGTTTTACTTACACAAGAACTTTCAACAATATAAATACAGTCGAGCCCGTTTAATGCAATACGAATTTTTCCCCGAAAAACTATTCTACTAAGCGGGATATTTCTTTATCCAGGATAAAAATAATGCATAAGAGTGATTTGGTACATTAAAACGTCAATTTATTAAGCGAGATATTCTTTTAACCAATATTCTAATAGGCAGGCTCGACATTAAAAGAATCTTACATATTTTCCGAGCGGAAAAAGTACTATCGGCTGAAGTGCGTTAATCTTCGCTATTCTCAAATTTCATTTGAATTTCACTTTTATATTAACAATTGCTGTTTACTGTAGTAAAAATGGATGTTAGATAAAACTTCGATAATAGTGTAAGAATTATGTTATTAGCTTGACATGAACGCATAGTAACTGAAATTAGGGAGATAAACTCCAGGCTGTTGTAAAAAATGCATCATATTACACGAATTTAAGATAAGGTTATGCCTATCAGAAAGCAGGTTCTGGTTACTAGCAATTTAAACAGAAAATTGGACATGGCATTTTCTTGATAAGAAAATAAACCCATGAAATTTCAGTCTCTGAAGTATTACGATAATAAACAAATAGATTACAACCTACCCTTTATTTTTATAAATCACAATCGATGTATTAAGCTGCAAAGAATATACCCAAAGCATTATAAGTGATTTGCTACTTTTTTAAAAATAAATTGTTATGATTAAAATTTTGGGTAAATATCATATCAATTAATGTGAAACAACATCTACTAATCAACACAATATATTTTTTCCATTTTTGTTTCAATATTTTGTAATTTTAGAGGCTATAAGCAGGCATATTTGAAACATATCTCAATTAATATTTATAGTCCATCAATAACAATTAGAAATAGAATTTAACCCTCGTGGGTCCCTCCCATTTCAGTTACACTCAAGACCCTTGGGGTCGATAACAATAACAGATAAACGACCCCAATGCTTCCTTTAATTAATTTATTATGATTATTGAATGTTACATACATTATTTAAGCTCACACACTTTTTAATGCTAAAAAAAAAAATAATAAAAAGACACAATCAAAGTAAAATTTAGTTTATAAATTAAAAATTAAAATTTTAGAGCAAAACTTACAATAACTAGATTTATTTACAACTGTTACAGACCTGAAAAAACATGATTTTTTTTCAAATGAATCTCAAACACTTATGACATTTTCGATACATTTTCTGTCAAGTTCTCTTGGACAAAAGCTGCAACGTCCTCTTTTTTTGGCATTCTGGGGAAGTGACCCCAAGGGTCTTGTGTGCAAAAAATGCAATTCGGGAAAAATTAAAACACAATAATAGCATTATTTTGAATAGAAAACTAGAAGAATAAAAGCCACAAAATGCCATTAAAAACAAATGGTTGATTAACAAGATATATTAAACAGAAATTGCATTGGAGTCACATATGACCCTAAGGAACCCACGAGGGTTAACTGAAAATAAAACACGATTTTTCAGTTTACTGTTTAACAAAATAAAATAATTGTTTAAAGATACATTTTTTAGTTTTGCACTTTGTCACAACAAACTTACAATTAAGTTCGCTAAGCGAAATTTGAATTTGAATGAATCAGATTAAGTAAAAATTCATTCTTTAATAACCGAAACGTATCCGAAAAGGTATCCAAGTATTTCAATTTCACATTTATTAACCATCGTATTCCTAAAACACCCATAATATAAAAAGATGCGCATTTCCATATACTTTTGCGTATATCCCCCACTTATAACTAACAGCTTCAAGTATTTACATTTTAAGCAAATTATAATTTTACATGAAAGATATAACATGAGTAATGAAAAGAAATACGTTCTCAAATGGCTTTAGAGAGAGCTTGAACTTTTAAAGTTTACAATAATTTTCAGCAAGCAAAACAAGTCTAAAAGATTTTGTAGAGGTTTGAAGGTTTTCTTTTCTTTCTTTTTTATCGTTTGCATACATACTGAACATCAATTTTATGATCTTGAGCTAAACTTAATGCATTTTTTTCCTCCGAACAATGTCAAACCGGTATTTATTTTCATTATCGGCCTTTGTTGTCGAGTAGTCCCTTTTTCGGATTGGACTCGAAGTCTTCCGTAAGATGTGTCACGGTGCTTCACTTCCTGAAACGTCCACCAGCCCCTGGTCTTTCAGGTAATGGTGCCTATGTCCTGCACAAGCACATAACCGCTTACCCAAACACGCGCGCTGGGGCGCACACATTGTCTACACACCTACAAATACACGCACAAAACCATAAACACCCTAATCCACGTTTACACACACACTCACACCTATCACTATTCGTCATTGCGAAAAACTGAGTTTGAATTTAAGATGTAAACAATTAAATTTTTGTTTTGAACAATTACTATTTTTAATTTTTATTTATTTATACTAATTATATGTTCATATGAGTGAATATGCAGGAAAAGTGCACTGAAATTTAGAACCATGGAAATTCATTAACGAATGTTTGCACAGTTCACTCAGCACAAATAAAACTGCTAATGAGGGATTTCCGCAATGCTAGCATCCCTAATTAAAGATTCGAGAATAAAAACACCTTATTATGTCCATGGCAATAGGTTTCTTTTCCATTATGCAAAAATAGATTGAAAAATTAATTTATTTGGGTCCTAATTTCCGCTGCCGACATGACACTTCATTTGGTAGAAACGGAAAAGTCAAGATTGAACAAATCTTACCTGTAATTCAATGCAACTGAAATGAAAATTTTTGATCGAAACTTAAACATCATATATTAGGGCTTCACCCAGCGCACTTTATTAATACCAGAAAAGGTTTCGTCTTGAAATTACATCGCTCATGTTTGCGCTATCGTTATGTTATGAAAACTTGTGACAAGCAGAACTTGCATTTTTTATCAATATAAATTAATTTTATCTAAAATACAAAAGTTAATCTTCATAGACGAACATAAAACACGTTATTTCCTTCAATATATGTTTCTGCTGCGATGTTTTAATATCCATAGGATTTTTTTTTAAGTTGCGATTTGAAAGTGTGACACGCTGCCGACATGACATTGAAGCAATAAAAAGAGTTCTACCGTCACGAATTAAAGCAGAATCCATAATTTTTGTTATGGATTGTATGTGCGACGAAGTTTACAGTACCGTAAAGTCGGGTTACTTGGACCCTAGGGGGTTACTTGAGCCCATTACAGTAAAATGATAAAATCTGGGTTTGGTACTTACTAGTTGAAGACTTGCACGTAGTTCCTCGTTTTTCCGCTAGGTAGAAGCACTCTGCAGCCTCTAACGCTAGTACCAAACAGAGATTTTATCATTTTACTGTGGGCTCAAGTAACCCCCCTTGTGGGTCCAAGTAACCCGACTTTACGGTATGAAAATAGAAACATTTTTGGTTTTTATTTGGAAGTGCTTGGGAAATTCATTTGTGACTTAAATTAGCACTTTTCATTATTCGTCCCTATTTATTTGTTCGTTAAAAATAATAATGAACAATGAATATGGCTGAATGAAAGTAAGTAATATTTCGATTATGAGTAAAATTAAATACAGCAGGAGAAACAAGCGAATATTTCCTATCAGAATATATATTTATTCATTTCACATCTAATCAGACATAGCTTGCGGAAATTGGCAGCTAAATAGGGCAAAATGTTTGGGCAAGACTCATTGTTTGATCAAGCATGCCTCAAGGAATCTGCTGAATCAGCGAATACTGAATTGCAATATTTTCTCCAAACAGAGACTGCAAATTGTATTGTACCATATTAAATTCCTCGCCTGAACAGTTTATAATAGTACTTTAAAACACGTAATACTGAGAGAGAATAGATTGAAATTCAACAAACTGTACTTGACATGGTAAATGTAAATTATGCATGGCTGAAAAAATACTTTTTATTTGCATTTTATTGACATATTGTTTGATATAGCATTAATATTCATTAAAAAAATAGAAAATCTAAAACTGCCTCAAAAAAAAAATAATCAAAATGCCATTTAGCAAAAATGCAACTTTTTAAACCATCGTAAGTACCACCCATTTCAATAACACTCAAGACCCTTAGTGTCATAAAAGACCCTAATGTTTCTTTCAATTAATTTAGTATGATCATTGAAAGTTACATTGTTACATGCATTTTTTAAGTTCACACACTTTTTAACGATAAAAAAGGGAAAAAAAAGGCGCAATCAAAGTAAAATTTTGTTTATGCATTAACACGTTCAATGCTGACCTCATGACAATGGTAACCACCACAAGGCTGAAAAAATGTTGTTGTCTAACTTACCAATGCCACTCCATTTTTAATGTAGATAAAGGGAAAAAAATAAGAGAATTAAATATGCAATTGTAAAAATATAAAGTTCTCCCCCAAGAGGACAACTGCCTGCTACGTGAACCTGTTGCCATCCTTCCAAGAGTTCATGCGCTCCCAACGTGGTTCAAATAATAATTTTAGAGCAAAGCTTACAATAACTGTAGATTTATTTATAAATGTTACACAAATGAAATAAATGATTTTTGCAATTAAATTTTAAATACTTACGATATTTTTTTGCTACATTTTCTATCCAGTTCTCTTGGACAAAATTATTGCAACGTGTCTTTTTTGTTTTTGGCGTTCTTTGGCAGTGACCCCAATGGTCTTCTGTGCAAAAAATGCAAATTGGGGAAAAATTAAATAAAGTAATTGCATGATTTTGCATGAAAAACTAAAAGAGTAAAAGCAACAAATTGTCAGTAAAAGCAAGTGGTTGATTAGCAAGGTATTTTATACAGTAATTGCATGGGGATCATATTTGACCCAAAAAACTTCTTTAAATGCTTCAAATTATGCTTTAAATTAGAGTTATTAGGCCTGAACGTAAAATCATGGGTCATTTTTAGAGTTTTTCTTAAAACTATTAGCTACTGTTACGCTATTAGTTACAAAGTTAATGTATTTTCATTTTCACTTTTGTCGTTATTTAAAACGCTATTTTCGGACTACTTACTACAAAATTACTCAACCAAATGAGTGCATAGTAAAGCATTTTTTTTCTTTGTTTACCTTCGTAAAATGAGTAAGTTTCCTTTTTTCCTTCATTTTTTTCCTTTTTGCGCATATTTTTTCTTGCATTTAGAAGGAAAAAACTGAAAAAACACGAAATCCTTTTAGGGTATCCATGTTGCCTCGGAGTGCCATTTATTTTCATAATACGTTTTTTGACACTCAGCTCCTTTAGTTTTTTATGTTCTCTATACTCGTTTAAAAACGCTCGACAGTTCCTTTTTTTTCTGTCAAAAATATTGATTGCCCTTTTTTTTTTCTTTTGATTTTTTCATCTTCCTCAAGCGATTTTTTTTCCAGATGATTTAAGCAGGAAACTAATTATTAGATTACATCACCAGTTTTAAAAATATGTACTAAAATTAATGAATAGATACACTTGCTAAATGCAAATTTTTGGAAGAATTTTGATCTTAAAATTTCAAGTCTAAATGAAAAATTAGTTATATAAATAGAAATTTCAATGCTTTGATTAAAATACACGTCATAAAAGGTTTTCAAAAACAAATGCTTTTTTTCAATTATTAATTAAGTAATCGAAATGTAAAACCCAAAATTAGGCATTATTGGTTGTAGCATTTAAATACGTTACTAAATTGTCATAAATTAATTATTGAGTAGAACTATCAGCCCAAAGATATTTTTTATGCTCTCATTCATTTAAATATCAGGTATTCATTGCAAAAATACTTGATTCGAGCATATTTTCTGTGAATACCCAAAATCAGTCATAGAATGTCAATAACTGCAGAAAGAGAAAATGATTCAGATATTCTGTAGTTACGCTTAGCTTTAACGAGAAGATTTTTATAAGAAACAACACATGAAATCAGACACCCAGTTAAGAAATTGTATTATGGAAGGATGGGAATACATTTGTGCAGAATAACCATTCAGGGCAGAATTCAAACTGTTTCCTCGGTAATAAAATTTGTGTTATGGTTGTTGTTAGTATAGTGAGAATGTAAAGAATTTAGCAGCCCTCTTACTCGCCTTGCGTGTTAAAAAAAAACCACCCCGGCAATCCGTTAGCGATACCAAGCCTAACCGTGCTATTCGACTTACCGATATGACACGTCATTCTCCGTTTGTCCCCCGTACCTACCACAACTCGTGATTTACTCGGGATGGGGCCCTGAAGAACGCACTGTTCTTTTGATACAGACCAAGGGCCGAGTAAACCCCTGGTCTAGTACCCCCAGAGGTATCGTTTCACTTGGAGGAGTTTGTGACCATGCCTCGCATTTTACGTCTCTCAGCCACCATTAGCAACGACAGTGCACCTTTGATCGGCTAGGATCGAACCCGGGACCCTCCGGTAACGAGTCCGACGCCTTACCGATCGGGCTTACATATACGGCAGCAATAAATCGTACGTGATTGACTCTATCCCTTGTTGGAGCTCCCATAGTTCACTAATATTTGCTATGCGCTTTTCTATGTACGAATGCATAGTACGTACGTTGTATCCTCTATGTCAAGTCGAAGTCGTTTAGCGGATCATTTGTATCGGAAATCGCCATAGCTCCTTTAGCATCGGAACGATAATCATTCATGGGCGAATCCACAATCACAGATGTAGTATTGCAACAATCAAACTTTAATCACATATAACTAAAACTTGGTTCGATGAAAAATCTACATTTCTCTCTTCTCTGTTATTTATTGCTTTCTTTTTTTCCTTTGAATGGAAAAATAGAGCAGTACACTGTAAAAAATGAATGTTGTTTTTACAGTATAATACAGCTACATGTGTAGGTAAGAAACTGAAAATTGCTAACATTACTGTAATAAACTGTGAAATTGCTAGCTTTACTGTAATAAACTGTAAAACTGCTAACTTTACAGTAGCATAAACTGTAAAATTGCTCATTTCACAGAACATAAACTTTTAAATTGCTTACTTTACAGTACATAAACTGTAAAATTCCTTATTTTAGTTTATTATCGTGCATATTACAGTTTTGGGCTGGAACCTCTGCAGCCAGTATTATACTGATTTTTTACAGTATAATACAGCTAAATTTTACGGAAATAAACTGTAAAATTGCTAACTTTACAGTAAGAAACTAAAATTGCTAGTTTTACAGTTTATTACTGTGCATTTTACAGTTTTAAATTGGAACCTCTTCTATATTTGCTATGAAGACAACTCGACACTGCACTTATTGTTTTTATATTATCGGTCGATTTTCACAGTTATCGCGCTGTTAAAAGGAAAAGTTCTCAAGAGAAGCAGCCATTGATGTAACAGAATGCAGTAGCCCCTCGTTATATCGCGCCTCGTTATATCGCTCATTCTGATATATCGCTCTTTTCTTTTGTCTCCCCCCAAAAAAATAAAAAAATTTAGTTCGAAACCATTTTTGAGAAAATATGTAAGGTGCTCAGAAAAGGTCTCTTTCTCATTTATTTTGTCATCAATGAACAAAACGAAAGTTCTTCTATTCTTCTGAATTCGCTGAAAAGAAGCAGCAAATTCCTGTCACCCAAACTTGCATACTGCAGAGACAGTTTGGAAACTACTGAACACTTTCTTTTGTACACTGTTAAAAATTTTCCTGAAATTTTACGGTAAAAGTTACTGGCATCCATGTTGCCAGTAACTTTCACCGTAAAATCCAATTTTACTGTAAAATTTTACGGTAGAGAAAAGTAGAGTTAAAAAATGCAATATGCAAGCGGCTAGGATCGAACCCAAGCCGCGGTTATCGCACTTCGCTTCCCTATCCACTGTACCGAATATATCACACATGGCGAACAGAAATTGAGTATTACGTGCTTCGCTCAGTAAGTCACGTGGTTTATCAACTGGCGCTGTAATCGTTTCTTTTTATGGTACAATTTACTGTAAATATTTTCGTTACTGTAAATGCAACATTTTACAGTAATATTTACCATAAAAGTTTCCTGAATTTTTAACAGTGTATTGATACAATGAGTGAAAAACATCTGTTAGTAATGTGTAGTAGTAATCTGTAAAAGTTATATTTTTTGTTACATTTGACTGAAAAAAAAAGCTAATGTTCGAATAAATGAATTTTTATGTATGTGCTCGTATAATTTACTTGCATGCTGGATAGAAAACAATTTTTAATGACCTCGGTTATATCGCGTTTTCGGATATATCGCGCTTTTTTCTTGTCCTCCGAAAAGTGCGATATAACGAGGAGTTACTGTAATATAAGTCGACTCCTAATATTTCAACTTCGCTTAACTCGAATTTCCGCTTATGTCGAAGTTTTTGGATGGTCCTGAATTGCTGTAATGTTGTGTAATGGACAATTTTCCCGTTAACTCGAAGTCACTTCGCTTATCTCGAAGTTTCAGGTCATCTTTCTAAAACATTTATTCTCCTAATTTTTGCTTATTTGATTTTTAGAAGCCAACCAACCACTTGACCTTTAAATGTATGATAGAATTTTTACTGATATTTTTACCATTTGCCTCTTTAGTGAGGGAGCTGTTCTTAATCTGTTGAGGCCATAATTTAATTGATATGTTCTCGCTTAACTCTAAGCTAGAGAGAAGACAGAAATCTCCTTGTTACTTAACAATTTCTTAGCAGTTATTTAAAGATCAATTATTTTCAGTGGTTGTATTAGAACTTAGTATAAAAGGGGAGATAAAGAGAGAGTTTGTGGAGAGGGATTAGCAATAAAAAGTATTCCTTGACATCTTTTCTTAATCTTTTGAAGAAATTCGGCTGATATCAGAGCTTTTGAATGGTCAACTGTTAGAAAAATGTGTAAAGAAAGTGCAATTTTTAACGATATTTTTAAATGATCATTTTGTTCTATAATTAGAGTTACTTCTGGAGAGGAAATATGGTTTCGTTCCTTTCTGTGCATTTATGGGGTCATTTACGAGTGTTTTATAAAAGAAATATTTCTAAATTTTCGATATCTGAAACTTCGGTTATGCCGAATATTTTTCCTGATCCCTAGTACTTCGAGATAACGAGAGTCAACTTGCAAAGCATATAAAGAAAGTTTTTTTTTTTTTTTTTTTCATTTTATTTATTTTACTTTATTTTATTTTTCTTCTTTTTCAGTTTCTTGCTGTTCTTTATTTTTTTGTAATTGCAGTAACTCCAGTAAATCTCTTCGTCTACATTTTATCTTTAGATATACTTGATATATGAAAAAATGCCGCTTTCCTGTAACTTTTTGATATTTCTTCCTTGATAACTGTGTTGACTCAATGTTAGATAAAAATAGCTCTAGTCCATCATTCTGGTCTTTCAATCAGGAACCCAAGCACGTACTTGTATTGAATTGGAGTCTGGTCATTTATATAATGCACGAAACTTCAACTAAATTGCTTTCTCAACTCACGTTGGGAATTTACAAGCGAGTGTATTGACAAAGAAACAATGTAATCTCACTGAATTCCAAACGGACGAATAGATTATTGAAACATGTCATTGGCTAATCCTTACTGCCTTAGTGACATTGCAGTTGTTTCCAGAACATGACAGTAAAACACTTAATATCTAGGTAAAGTTAATCTTAGTTTTCAAAGAAAGTACAACACTGACTATATAGAGAGCTAACGTATTCTCAAAAAAACATAAAAATATCAGTAAGGAAAACTTTGTGAAGCAAAGTATTACTATGGATTGATTTAAAACGTATCTTTTGCTTTCCTTTTAAAACTGGTATTATTCACCGGGAAAAATAATGGAAAGTTTTCAAAGTTGCTTTTACTAAGCATTAAATTAAAATGGTAAGTAATTTCGATGTGCAATTCGTTTCAAAATACTCTGTTTTGGATATTTTATAAAGTAAATAGTTTTAACTGTTAATGGTATTTGTTATTTTAAGCGTACAATCTGGCATTATATTTACGCGATAATTACACTATCCATAAGATACACACATGACATGGCGACAATCTTTCCCCTTAATAGTACTATTTTATTTTAAAAATGGAATCTTTGAACATAAAAAGTTCTACCAAGCTAATTAAATTTTACCAAACAGCTTATAAGTTATTCTTTAAAAAACACAACCTGTCATGATCGTATAATAATGCCTATTTACACATCCCTGAATAATACATTTAGGCTTAATTATACCAGGTACTTGATAAAGGAAACTCAATTTATATACGTATTTCCTTTCAATTCTTGCATTTTGATATTGCTAGCACCTTGGGCGCAAAGTAGCAGAAACAGTTCGACACAGCGACATGCGTCGCAGGTTCTTGAGTAAGTCCGCTGATTTATTCTCTACCTGAGTAACCTTGTTGGATAAAGTCTACAGGTAGTATGCACGTGTATTAGTATTCCTTCATTCCTTGTCAATTGTCCCAAATTTTGAGAAAGTTCCCACTCGACACCCTCCGATAAAAAATATCTAAAATATCTAAAAAATCTTCAAACATATCTGAAAAAAGGTTGTTTTCACCAAAACGTAAGTACAGTAGCTCCTGTGAATTTCAAAAGAACAAATTGACATGAACTTTTAAGGTCTATGCGTTCTTTTCTTTGATTTCACGTGGAATGACGTATATGTTTTTGATCTGCAAAATCCCTTTAAAACTGGTTTGTCTCAAAAAAAAAAAAAAAAAACACCAAAGTTTTTTTTCTTAAGAAAAGTGAGCTATTTCCAATGATGTAAAGAAAATTGAATATCAAGATAACCCCGTCCCCCCCCCCCCCCAAGAGATATTGCCCTTTCAAATTGAGACAAAATTGAAAAAAAAAACTGGAATTTCAACTCAGATGATTCAGCAGTTATTTGAGCTATCACGATGCCACTTGCACACCTTTCGGACGTACTAACAGGCTACAAACGAGAAAAGGATTAGCTTCAAAAAGTCATTCTCTCACCAGATACAAGCTGATAACGTATGGTCAAAATTTGCCAAAATACGATTTATTACCAACTTTGGCAGCAAATTGTAAAAAATCTACAGTGTATTGAGCCTTGTTACACAAATAGGCTATTCAATTCTAAACAGTGAACAAAATTACCGAATTTGAGACTAATAATCATCTTAGGTCGCAAGTATTAAAAGCACAAACTTGATGATTTGGTCATTGTTTTCACACGAAAAAGAGGCTTTTACAAAGTACTTTATATTGGCTGAACCATAACGCTTATGGAGCTATAATTTGTATGGCCTCATACTAGCGTTATATGTACATCTAAAAAAAAATCATCAAATTCGGAGGGGGTCGAGTGGGGATGCCTCGGACACTTGATATGGAATGACTCCATTTTAGTTTAAAGCATTTCTTGGTGCCACTTAACATTTTACAGTTCATGATTTTTTTCTTCTCCTTTTCTGCAGACTATTTTCGATTTTTGATTTACGTAACAGACTGGTGAAACAAAACCTGCTTCTGACTTATGCGCGCATAAAAATTCCTCTGTGCAATATTTTACTGCGATAACGCAGTCTGAATTAGTTTTTGTGCGTAAGCTTTTGTTTCATGTGCGTAAGCTGACGAAAGACAGAAATTATCAGCCCAAGACTCTGTGCTGTTGGAAATTAAAATTTCCGAATAAATGTATTAAAACCCAAATAAAATTGTTCTCAGTTTATTTCTCGTTAAAAAAATACAGTCCTAAATCAGCGACTAAAGTTGTTGTTCGACAACCAGATGCGTGACAACAGAAAGGGTGGACAGGTTAAAATATTGATCAGGCAAGAACCAAATTCAACCAGCAATAAAGAGAAATGCGCAAGAAAATTATAAATAAGTGTCAACATAAGAATAATCCATGTTACGCAAATTAAACGTTAATTAAACAAGATTTTATAGCTATGTGGTGGCTTACGTTTCAAAAAAGCTAAAGAGTTTTAATACTTTGAAGCCTTTGTTTAATCGTACACTATCAACACCCTCGTAATTCGAAACGCCTATTACTTTATCATTTTTAACATAGAGCAGAAACGGGGTAAGGAAAATATTGTCATCTATCAGATTTCTTCGAAATTTATAGCAGGAAAATACTGATTGGTTATTTCGTAAATTTGAATTGAAAAATTAAATAATTAAAAGTTTGTATTGAATTGAATTGTTTGGATCCATCTCTATAGCTTCCGACCGCTTGGTAGCTCTGTGTTCCGTATTATTGCCATATACTGGCAGTTCCAGGGAGTTTAAAACACCATTAGTATTATTGGGCCATTTAGTATTATTGGGACATTAATACAATCCACAACACTATGGAACTAAATATTACATTTTAACTAAGTTTAAAGATAAGGCGAATATTTCTAAAAGCGAAGACTTTGCGGCTAAAAATTCTGAGAAATTTCATTTAGCTACTAAAATTACACAATATCCTGTCACCTAAATGTGATGGTACAGTTAAAAAACACTATATCATTCAATATAATTCAACAATTTCTCTTGATGAAAATGTTTCTGAAATGCAAAATTTTACTGCTTCACTTAAGAGTTGTTTTGCAAAGTTGAAGCAAAAATATTAGACACTTGCGAATCTACAGTTAAAATTTGTTTAAGTCATTAGAAGCATGGTATGGAAACAAGCCATCCTTCCACCAAACAGTCCATTTTTCGGAAGTAATAGAATTACAAAAAAGTAAATTTTTATAGCTGAAATTTAGTCAGAGTTGCATGCGATTAAGTATTTAAAAAGGATAAATGTAAAGCTTTCTGGCCTTTTAAATACTATTATAACAAATATTATTCTTCAAAAATTAGAAAAGGACACTAAGTTAGCGTAAGAGCTGTATGTAGCTACGAAAAAAACCACCATTGAAAAACGTATTACAATTTATTAAACAAATCGATATGTGGTACTTAATCAATAAAATAGAAATGTTTCAAGTACCTAAAGAAGTTTTGAAACCCTACTTTTAAACTAGAAAATGTAGTAATTAGTTTCAATAAAATTATAACTTTTGTATTATGTGTTAACGAACGACATTCGTTATTTAATTGCTATCAGTTAAACAATTTAGATATTTTTTAAGCGTAGAGAAACTAAAAATTCACGAACAACTTCCGTTATTTAATTGTTATCAGTTTAATGCTTCAGATATTTCTGAACGTTTAGAAATTGTAAAAAATCACGAGTTATGAAAAAATGGGTTAGAGTGTAACACATTTTGAATTACAGATTATCATTTAAGATATGTATGCCTTAAAAGTAAAATACAATGCTGCGTTATGGGAAAAAAGTAAATTATCAATTTTAAACGTAAATTCGTTTCAGCAATTCGTTTTCAGTGGGTGGAAAATCTTTCTGGAAAATTCTATGCACCGTTAAATTTACAAATACCTTTGTGCTATAGATGTAGAGAAAATCACAACGTTAGTTAGGCACAAATAAGCAGGGAAACTGCAGACACGTGTTTCGGCGTTGCAGGGAACGCCTTTTTCAATGCAAAAAAAAAATTGTGAGCTTATGGATGCACAGACATCCGACAAAAGCTTTTGTCGGATGTCTTTGCATCCATAAGCTCACATTTTTTTTAAAAAAGGCGTTCCTTGTAACACCGAAACACGTGTCTGCAGTTTCCCTGCTTATTTGTGCCTAACTAACGTTGTAATATTCTCCACATCTATGCACCGTATTCGTTTTTTGTGACTTATTCTCGTTTAATAAAAGTTTAAATCAAGGGAATTTTAGCCAGCGCAAGATCAAAAAACTACATTTCTCACGAAGCCGCAGAATTTCTCGGGATATAAAAAATAAATGTTTAATAATTTTATTTCTGGCATAGATGGTAAGCATAATTTTGTTAGAAATTAGGTAACAGCTAAAATTTTGAACGAAAAAAGACAACAATCATCTCAATGTTTTCAAAAAATTCTAGCATAACCCCAATAACACGTCTGGCAATTAGGTTTTCTCAACTCAATCAAGTTAGCAGAGATGCATTTTTTATTTTTAGTAAATGCATGTATTAATTGCTAGCGAATTCGTTTTCGATTTAATGACGCAGGGGAAATGTAAATCAAATGATAATTCGCTATTTTTGCAAAACATTTTGTTCGTATATGTAGTATCTGAAACAATGAATAATGTAAAAGCGGATTCCTTTGCTACTTTAATTTCTGAACAAGAAAATTTAAATCGCAAAATTGAGAGGGGTTTTTTTCCCCTTGAGATCAAATCTTGTCACGAAGGTCGAAGGAATAAACAAAATATTTATGCTTAAGTTATGTATTGAGAAGGGTTTTAAAAAGAAAGTAAAAAAACGTAGTAATTATGTTGGCTATATAGCAAAACTTCTAATACGAGCAAATGGTGGGACATCTTCAGGCCAGGCTTCAACTTTGGATTATCTGTTGACAGGATAAAAAGAAAATTCATTAGTTACTAATCAATACATGCTAAATCAAGCTTTTTTTGCCAGATAAAACTTATCGCCAAGCATTCTGGTAACCCCTGACTTAAAATAAAAGATGCCCAGCCTCCACGGCAGACACTCTTGATTTTGATTTGTGAATTAGATTCACTTGATTATGATTTGGAATTTGTGATCTAGATTCACTCGATTTTGAAGGGAGCCGCTGGCCCTATTTCCCGCTTAAACCATACATTCATGGTAAAATTTTATTATTTTTGTGTTGTGCGTTCAATAAATGTTTGCTGTTTTATACCATAGTTGTCTTTTGTAAAATCAAATTTCTGAACTACCAAGAACAAATATGGCCTGCAATTAATGACCAAACGAATTTGCAAAATTTCTCACCACAGAAACTGAAAGGGTGAATGTCTCAATCTGGAGAAAATCCTAACATCAGAAAGGACATAGAAAGACATCTACATCCAGACACAACAGCAAGATGTAACACTTTTGTTTTAAGGCGATTGGTATGGAAATAGTATTTGATTGTGAATACTCTATTAAGTCCAGAGGTTTATTTGAGTCTTTACAAATTGTGCTCAATGTATCAGCCAGAAACCAGAAAAGGTATTTCACTGAATTAATTTTAGTCAACGATAGCGCAATGGTGGAAAATACTTACATACTGCCACCTTTAGCCACAAAAAAATCACAATTTAAAAACAAGTTATAGATTTGTATCGAATTTGATTCAATCTCCTTCATTGTATCCTTAGTTATCAATGCTCTTAAATTAAAGTGAGTGGGATATTTCGGAAAGACGTTAATAACTTTTTAATGAACATTCCGATTTGAATATTTTTTTTGCTGGAAAAATCTCGGCTAGTACAGCCCATTCCCCTATTTGATTTTTCGATTTGAACAATTTTTGGTTCAACTTTGAACCGTTCAAACAACCTGTCCCGCGATACTAACTTTTTAGTGAATAGTCCGATTTAAACATTTTTTTTTTTTGTTCGAAAGATCTTATCAAGGATACTTTATTCCCGTATTTACATTTCCGATTTGAACAATTTTTCGTTCAGCATTAAACCGTTCAATCAAGCTGTCACCCCTAATAACTTTTGAGTGAACAGTCCGATTGTGGTGTAGTTAATTAAATGTTTCTTAGTTTAGCTATGTGTTTCATTTGATTCATGGCTTTAATACACCCTACCAAACATGCTACTCAAAAAAAAGAAGTTTCTATCCAAAAGAAGTTAATTTCCCCAAAAGAATTGACTTTAAAATTTAATAAAAAAAAAACTATCATCCCATAATCTTCAATAATTTACTTCATAGAATACTTTAAACATAGTTAAAACTGATATTCCCAATATTTAAGATAAGCTTTATTTCTACTGTAAGAAAAAGATAAATATCCTGCTGAAAAAAAGAAAAACTCGCTTCGAGCATTGCTCCAATTCCTAAAAATCAACCTTATCTGGAATGCAGTGAGCAAAGAACATTACAAATTTTGAAAAGGAATAAACTAGGCCGTGTGATCGTTTAGTGCTTAAAAAATCCACAAATCATTATTACAAGACTAGAAGAATACAAATTAGAAAGTTAATTTACCAAACAGTAAAAATTGCTCACTTGACATTCCGCAATTAAACACGACACGAAGAAAGAAAGGTACATTGCATTGGAGGGAAATACTCAAGGCGCGGCGTTCAGAAAATGCAAGAATAAAACATCTCAAAAAAAAAAAAAAAAAAAAAAAAAAAAAAAACCTCACCAAATGGGGTTGAACAATCATTTTATTCATTCATCCAGTTAAAACATTTTGGGTTGTCTTCTTCATGCTGTCAATCTAAAAAAAATAACACATATCTGGCTCAGGATTATCCAAGTACCGGAATTGGCACTCAAATTCTAACAATCAGAGACGCTCAAAACCGGCCCCAATATCCACGTAAATCTAAACTCATAAAAATCTTCAAAAAATCAGAAAAAAATCTGCGAATCCGTGGGGACTGCCCTTTTTATCATCTTTTGTGTCTGGTTCTCTTCACTTCTTTTCTCTCTCCCAGACCCCTTGCCAGGTGCAAAACTCGCCACCTTCAGCTTCTTTTCCCTTCTTTGATTGATTCCTCCTTCTATCTTAGGGACTCTTCGTCGTACCCGTAACTGTTTTCTTTCACTAGATGTTTTTCGCGTGGGAGTAGCTTGCATTCCTGTACAGTCGTAAATTGTGGGTGCGTCAAAGACTTCCTGTCTCCGCTCTGCTGTTCCAAAAATTGCTACTTTCTTTGCGTCGCAGGCGATTCCATCTTTCGTTTTCTTCATCAAATTGGGGGAGGGAGAAGCGCTACACTTAGCGATTTTTGTAGGTTGTTCACTGAAATTATCTCAATCCTTTCATTAGTCATGTACCCACCACATTCTTCCGGTAGTACAAGAAGAAAAAAAAAAGGAGAAAAAAAAAGAAAACTGACAAGTCCATGCGGTGTCGAGATTAGCACACTACAATCAATAGAACCAATTCTGCAACATAGTAACTTTTAAACTTCAATGTATAAGTATATAGTGAAAAACAAAATTTATTTTTTTGTATATGTGACCCCCAAAAAAAATTTTTTTTCAAAACACACAATCAACAACACAGACATTAAACACCAAACCAAAAATGAAACCGCCACAAGGTGAGTATCCCCCCCCCCATTCCCACAAATGTTCAACTGCAAGTTAGTAAAATCTCACCAACAGCCTGTACAAAATGGGACGGGAAAAAAATTCTCTACAACATGTGAGAGATACCACATCAGCTCCTATTAAGACCTGAAATCTCACAAAACACTTCAAACATATTGGTCAACACACAATCAGTGAAAGCATAGTTAACATACATGATTTAAAATGTGGTGTCATACTTAACCTAAAAACTAACTCTACTATGACAATATTCAGCCATACATTAAAAACATGTAACCAAAACTTAAACGTGACATTTCATTTTCATTTTTTTAGCAGTAAACCTTTGGGCACGCAGCTTCATTATAATTGTCCATCATACAAATGTATATGGTTCCATTGAACCGGTTTCCTTAATGTTACAGAGTTTGTCAATTCACAGTGTATTACCGAAAGAATGTGGTGGGTACATGACTAATGAAAGGATTGAGATAATTTCAGTGAACAACCTACAAAAATCGCTAAGTGTAGCGCTTCTCCCTCCCCCAATTTGATGAAGAAAACGAAAGATGGAATCGCCTGTGACGCAAAGAAAGTAGCAATTTTTGGGACAGCAGAGCAGAGACAGGAAGTCTTTGACGCACCCCCAATTTACGACTGCATAGGAATGCAAGCTACTCCCACGCGAAAAACATCTGGTGAAAGAAAACAGTTACGGGTACGACGAAGAGTCCCTAAGATAGAAGGAGGAATCAATAAAAGAAGGGAAAAGAAGTTGAAGGTGGCGAGTTTTGCACCTGGCAAGGGATCTGGGAGAGAGAAAAGAAGTGAAGAGAACCAGACACAAAAGATGATAAAAAGGACAGTCACCACGGATTCGCAGATTTTTTTCTGATTTTTTGAAGATTTTTCTGAGTTTAGATTTGCGTGGATATTGGGGCCGGTTTTGAGCGTCTCTGATTGTTAGAATTTGAGCGCCAATTCCGGTACTTGGGATAATCCTGAGCCAGATAAGTGTTATTTTTTTTAGATTGACAGCATGAAGAAGACAACCCAAAATGTTTTAACTGGATGAATGAATAAAATGATTGTTCGACCCCATTTGGTGAGTTTTTTTTTTTTTTTTTTTGAGATGTTTTATTCTTGCATTTTCTGAACGCCGCGCCTTGAGTATTTCCCTCCAATGCAATGTACCTTTCTTTCTTCGTGTCGTGTTTAATTGCGGAATGTCAAGTGAGCAATTTTTACTGTTTGGTAAATTAACTTTCTAATTTGTATTCTTCTAGTCTTGTAATAATGATTTGTGGATTTTTTAAGCACTAAACGATCACACGGCCTAGTTTATTCCTTTTCAAAATTTGTAATGTTCTTTGCTCACTGCATTCCAGATGAGGTTGATTTTTAGGAATTGGAGCAATGCTCGAAGCGAGTTTTTCTTTTTTTCAGCAGGATATTTATCTTTTTCTTACAGCAGAAATAAAGCTTATCTTAAATATTGGGAATATCAGTTTTAACTACGTTTAAAGTATTCTTTGAAGTGAATTATTGAAGATTATTGGATGATAGATTTTTTATTAAATTTTAAAGTCAATTCTTTTGGGGAAATTAACTTCTTTTGGATAGAAACTTCTTTTTTTGGAGTAGCATGTTTGGTAGGGTGTATTAAAGCCATGAATCAAATGAAACACATAGCTAAACTAAGAAACATTTAATTAACTGCACCACACCGATGTAAACAAACTTATTTTTTATTCGAAGGATCTCAGCAAGGATAGTTCATTACCATGGTTAAATTTTCAATTTGGACATTTTTTCGCGCAACATTGAACCTTTCAAGCAACCTTTCCCCACCTAATAACTTTTAAGTGAACCGTCCGAATTGAATAAACTTTTTTTTGTTCAAAAGATCTCGAAGAGGTTCATTCCCATATTTCGCTTTTTGATTTGAACCATTTTTCATTCAACGTTGAACTGTTCATAAAAACAAGAAAAAAGAAAAAAAAAACTTAACATTAACGCCTAAAGGGAAATTTAAGTTAAATGTTGATCCTGAGCTTAAAGTCTGATTTCCTTCAAACCAACTTTGTAAGAAAATGGTTTTGATAAATAATGTATTGTAAAGTACTTTTCTGAATAATCTTCTGTTAGGACTCTGATTCCGACTCCGACTCCGCAGACATGGCGGAATTGCAATCTCAGAAAAAAAAATGACTGACTGTGCAGACGATTTTTTATTTATTTATCTGTTTTGTTTCATTAACTATTATATGGGTCATTCCACGTCAAGTGATCCAAAATCTGAGAAAAATTTTACCTCACATTTTTGTATTTCTTTCACATTTGGCTCATCAATTGTACCCCTTGAGGTAATCAAAAGTCTCAATTTTTGGATTTTTATCTCTATTATTTTTTCATTTATGAGACTTTGAATTTTGGAAAAACCCTCGTTTTTTCATGGATAAGGGTACATAAAAGGGACCATAACTCGGCACCAAATATAGATAGAACGATTTGGTAAATGGCATTTTAAAGTACGTTAGTTGCCGCTTAATCGGAAATGCAACATGACTAATTTGATAAAATTTTTCTTTTTCAAAAAATGAAATTTAAATTTCAAATTTAAATTTCTCAAAAAACATATAATGAATTTTTTTGAAAAAATTCTCAAAAATTCTTGTGTATTTCATCTATATTTGTACAAATTTTTAGATTGGGATCTCAATGGGATCATATTTTTTGAATTTTTGAATAAAACTGTATAGGAAAAAAATTATATTTTTTAGATTCTATTTATTTAAATACTAAGTTCTCTTGCTCATGATGGTCTAAAAAGTAGTAAACAAACATGAATATGTTTAAAGTGAGCTGGCATGAGCATATAGATTTCTCAGGATCACCCCCCTACCCCTTTCTTCCCCGCACAACCACACTTTTTTAATTCAAAACTGTTCAAAATGTTTAAAAAAAACAAAAACTCTTTGATACAAAATGAATAGTAAACTTATTTAAAGTGGAGAAATGGGTTTCCTTATAACTAGACGAAGTATCCCCCTCCCCACCCAAATATACCATTCACACTATACTAATATGACGTCTAACCTGGGGATTGAGTTGAGGATTATTTTCACCCTAGGTATATATATTGTTTTTCAGACGAAGTGTTTCTTTTCGATCCGAACTTCAAAGTGTACTTCCATTCAATATCTGAAATTTAACTTTATGATTCATTTCATCTTCTACCCCAGCACCAATCTTAAATTTTGAAGGGAGGAAATAAATGGGTCGCCCCAATATCATAGCAAACAGCAAAATAGCACTGTTTCGCCTTGTTCTCATCGTTTTTTCTATTCTTTTCGCACAAAATTGAAAATAAATCGAAATATCAGATCATATGTCTGTGTCCCCGTAACTATATTTCCACATTATCTAGTGTGCAGCTGTTATTTAATTTTTTTAGTCATTTGTGTTCTTTTTCATTTTGTTGTAAAGGAAAGCAATGCAACAAGATATATCTATATATATATATTAAACAAACACTGCTTTTTTGAGCACAACCTCACATGTTGTTTAACTTCTTTACAGATTGCTCCCCCCCCCCTTACCCTACCTTTCCACTCCAAACTTTTATTTTTTTTATCATCCCGCCTAGCCCCATTTCAAAGCCTTAGTCTCTACTGATGTCTGGTAGTGTTTCAGTTTGTTCTGTTTGTTACTTTTTCCTATTAGCTCATGAGCTTTGTCCAATAAGAGAAAGGAAAGGCAGTGATGGGGACTGACATATAACGTGACACTTTAATTTCTTTTCAGTTTTGTGTAAAAATAATGGGAAAACAGTATGAGAATCAGGGGAAACAGTGCTATTTTGCTGTTTGCTATGATCTTGGGGCGACCCATTTATTCCCTCCCTTCAAAATTGAAGATTTGTGCTGGGGGAGGGGATGAAATGAACCATAAGTTTAAATTCAGATTTTGAATGGAAGTACACTTTGTGACGTTCGGATTGAAAACGAAACACTTCTTCTGAAAAACAATATATACCTAGGGGGAAAATAATCCTCAAATCAATCCCCAGGTGAGACGTCATATTAGTATAGCGTTAATGGTATATTTGGGTGGGGGAAGGGTTGTACTTTGCCATGTTATAAGGAAGCCCATTTGTCAACTTTAAACAAGTTTACTGTTTATTTTGTATCAAAGAAACTTTTTTTTTAGCATTTTAAACAATTTGGGGGAAAAAATGGTTGGGTCAGGAAGGAAAGGAGGGGGAGCTGACTAATCTACAAGTTAATGCTAGCTCACTTACCTAGAGTAAAAATAATAGTCAATTCAATCCCCATGTTAGACGTCATAATAGTACAGCGTCAATGGTATATTTGGGTGGAGGAGGGGGATACTTCGTCTAGTTATAAGAAAACTCATTTACCAACTTTAAATAAGTTTACTATTCATTTTGTATCAAAGAGTTTTTGTTTTTTTTTTAAACATTTTGAACAGTTTTGAATTAAAAAAGAGTGGTTGTGCGGGGAGGAAGGGGGGAGGGGGGAACCTGACAAATCTATCAGCTCATGCTAGCTCATTTTAAACATATTCATGTTTGTTTAGTACTTTTTAGACCATCACAAGCAAGAGAACTTAGTATTTAAATAAATAGAATCTAAAAAATATAATTTTTTTCCTATACAGTTTTATTCAAAAATTCAAAAAAATATGATCCCATTGAGATCCCAATCTAAAAATTTGTACAAACATAGATGAAATACATAAGAATTTTTGAGAATTTTTTCAAAAAAAATCATTATATGTTTTTCGAGAAATTTAAATTTGAAATTTAAATTTCATTTTTTGAAAAAGAAAATTTTTATCAAATTAGTCATGTTGCATATCAGATTAAGCGGCAACTAACGTACTTTAAAATGCTTTTTACCAAATTGTTCTATCTATATTTGGTGCCGAGTTATGGTCCCTTTTACGTTCCCTTATCCATGGAAAAACGAGGGTTTTTCCAAAGTTCAAAGTCTCATAAATGAAAAAATGATAGAGATAAAAATCCAAAAATTGAGACTTTTGATTACCTTAAGGGGTAAAATTGATGAGCCAAATGTGAAAGAAATACAAAAATGTAAGGTAAAAAACGTTGGATCACTTGACATGGAATGACCCATATATATATATATATATATATATATATATATATATTATATATATATATATATATATATATATATATATATATATATATATATATATATATATATATATATATATATACAGTCAATTCGCGATAACTCGAATATTACTATAACTCGAATTTCTTATTAGGTCCCGACCCTTTGTCTTCAATTCCATGTTAATTTTTCTCCATATCTCGAAGTTTACTTCCCTTAACTCGAAGTTTTTTTGAGGTGGCTAAACATTTGACAGTTAAAAAGCAGAAAAAACTATAAAGTGAGAGCATGAAATTTTATTTGTTCTTCTCTTGTGAGGGGATGGGATTCATTCAGGTTAAATCTGAAGTCAAAAGAAGATCTGTTGAAGCCACCTTGTGTTGAAGAAATATGCAATAAAGAAACAACACCTGTGGTGACTCTTGCTGTATTTTTTGCACTTATTGCTTGTATAAGGAATTTAATTTCCAAAAATTGTTTTAAATTTAAAACAAACGACTTTTAAAGCAGTTGGTCAAGAAAATTTCTTTAATGTGAATTTAAAAAATGTGATTAAAACATTGAGGTTTGCAACTCAGAGTACAAACCATGGAGGAAAATGAATATGCTACCAAGGAAGAACGATATGTGAAAAAGCTGTGATATTTACCGTTTTTTAATTACAAAACTACTCAATCTAGCTTAAAATGACGGATAATCCCTCAAGAATGAAATATGTATAAAAATTAAGATTTCTTATTTTTTATTTTCTTAACGTTTTAATTCAAGTAGTGTACATTTTAATTGATTAAACTTGTCAGGAATCTATACATTAATTTTATTTTCCAAGTTTTTGTTATTAAAATGTTGGAAATCGAAACTAATGATAAGTCGAACTTCCGATAAGTCGAAGTTTTTTTTCGGTCCTTTCACATTCGAGTTATCGAGAATTGACTGTATATATATACACATATATATATATATATATATATATATATATATATATATATATATATATATTTATTTATTTATTTATTTATTTTGGCAGAGGATTTTTTTTTTGTAACAAAACCTTTTTATTCACGAGAGCATTTTATTCTTTATTTATATTTAACAACTGGCAACGGATTAAAAATGAAATTCGAGACATTTTATTATCGAACGATGTTTTTTTTCCTTTCTTTGATAAAATGTGTTTTGATGTTCTTTGTACTTTTATTTATTTTTTTTTCTTTTGAAAGCGATTGAGGAATTTTTCTACGTAAGAACTATAACAGTTACATTCTTTAAAAGGTGCGACAAAACTTTATTTGCTTTTTACGTGTCTTTTTCATCTGATGAGAGGAGTATATTTTGCTTTTAGAAATCAGCTTTAAGTGCTATAAAGGTATGTTTGACATAATTTTCAGTCTTAGATAATCAAGAGAATATTGATCAGATGCTAGAATACCGATGTCGATGTACGGGAAAGAAGGCTCCTTTAGTTTTTGACAGAACTTCTTGTTTAACCAAAAATTCGTGAAACAGCTGAAAAGGTCAGAACGGTTACACTTTGTTCCCAGATCTAGATCAGTTAAAAATGAAGAGGATTTCTTTCCCATAAAAGTTACAGAAAACGGTGAACATACCAAAGCTAAATATAAAAAAAAACGCATTAGGTTTTGATATTCTGCGACTTTGTGAATGGATAAACTTTTGGAGTTGCAACAAAATCTGGCAAAAAAGACCTAATTTTCATCTGATACTTAATCTATGAAGTATTTAGAAAAAAAACATGATCTGTGTATAGCAGGTTCGATAACCAATTGAAATCAAATTCAATTTTTTATATCAAATAACTGAAGCGGAAACAAAATTCTTATTCTTTAAAACATAGTTACAAAACATAGCCATTCTTTTTGAGGCAATGGCAGGATGTGCATTAAAAGAGTAATAGAAAATATTGAACATAAACAATATCCTGATTCAAGAGAAGCATTCACGATAGAAAAGAGTAGTTCTATAATTCGACTCATTTTAGGGGCTATTCAAAAAAAAAACACCCAAATTTATGTTTGGGGAACTTTATTTAACGCAGAACCTGAATTTACTCTTAAAAACATACATTGTTTCGAGAACATTTGAGTAACTTGCTTGAGAAGTTAGTATTACACTATTACTAGTCGAAATAAAAGGCAAATTCTTTCAATTTCCCTGTTTAGTCTTGGAACTTCTTTATATCTAATCAACCCTTTATGGTCCCAATAATGTACAGCGCAAATGATCTTTTAGCTAAAGTTAATCAACCTCAGAAAGTTCTGTTATTACCAAGCTTTTGCTCATGACTTTTTTACAAAAACAATCTAGTAGTCGCAGAACTAATATGAAGTGCAGAGATAAAGAGAAGTTCGGCACTCATTTATTTTACGTGGCACAAATTAGCGGCTTATTTCGGAGTTTTTCTTCTGTATTACCTGCATAATTTTCCAATAAGCCTCTTTTTGTATCATCCTATTGCAGTTATAAGGAAACAATTCTATCCTGAAATAACGAAAATCTATGAATCCTGATTGTTTCGTCTTATCAGAGTACTAAAACACTAAGTATTGCATCATTAATTTATAAATTTTATCTGTTGTGCAATTGTAGATGATGAATTTAAAAAAAAAGCCTAATCACATTTGAAAAAAAAAAAAAACTGAAGTGTAAATAATCATATTTTTGCACTTTACGTGAAATGTTATGTAAAATATAACTTCTGCTGTGTTTTTCCTGATTAAATATATACGTTTTACAATTTTTTCAGTAACAGCGAATGCATTTTCTCCACATAGAAAATTCTGTAGACACTGCTTTTCCTTTAAAAGTTTGCTTTTCTACCAGCAGTAACTGTACAGAAATCAAACAAGTTTTACAGATAGGTACGTATCGTTTTACGAGTTACATCATTCATAACAATGTTAAGTACAAGGGATCTACTATCGTTTCTACTTAATGTATTGCAGGGATTTAAATGATATTTTGAGTTATTCACTGTCATAATCTCTCATTCTGCTTATTTTTCTCTAAAATTAAATGATTTTTTATTGCTGTCGTGGGCCAGCTAGGCTAGAGCGTATGTGGTACTCTGCTTCACTCTTTCAACTGTACTGTAGTTTGGTGTGAAGTCCGACATCCACAGTTCATACCTGCTAGAAAGGCCCCGTTTATAGGGTAAGTAACCATTTCCAGCTCAACAACGCATTCACACAAAGGACACGGACACAAGAGAGAAAGTACATCCATACAACTGAACCCGGAACATCCCCATCCGCAGTCGGAGTCCTCTCAGACAGACACACAGATACACAGACACGTTAAACTTAGAACCCCCTCTCTGGTTGCTTCGGGGGTAAGAAACGCCAAACTGCACCCTTTCAGAAAAGTTGAAAAGTTTACAGTGAAAAATGACATCTTTCTAGATTACTTTTCATATATGTGCACATGTATGCAAATGCAAGTAGCACTTTTTATAGGAAAAAAAAAGCAATTATCGTATGAAATGTCATTTATATATATAAAGATGACGGGCTTTGTACGTTTGTAACCGTTGGCCAGAAACCCCCACAGCACCTACAGACCTGAAACTTGGCTCAAAAATTCGAACGTATCCCAGTAAAATGCACCTCGAATGCCAAATTTTAAATTTCGAATTTGTTATTTTTAAATTAATTAATTAGTCTCATTTTTGGTGTATCCGCCATAATTGAGGGGGGAAAACCTTCCCCCACCCCAAAACATTATATATCGCAGGAAAGAGTTTTTTTTTCAGAAAAAGAAAAGTTTTAGCACGTTTCGTTCCCTTAATTTGAACAGGAGATATTAATTAATCAAATTTAGTCAATTTTCAAGGCTTAACTATGTACGCAAATTTTAAATACTAGATCCATTTTCCATACAAGCTGCTCTTTCTTCAGTGGTTTAAATTTACGTATAGAGTTAAGCCTTGAAAATTTACTAAATATATATATATCTCCTATTACTTACTTAACATATTGTCTTTTTGATTTATTTGGCGAATTGTTTTAAACTTTAAAAGGACTTTTAGTGTAGTTTAAAAGGTTGTGGAGAAAACGGTAAAACTAAAATTTTTTATGCGACATTTTTAAAAGAACTCAATGCATGTCCAGCTTTTAAAATACCATGAGATTTATAGCTGTGATGCATAATTAGTGAATTTGAGGTGTAATATAAGAATATATTCTTAAAAACTAAAGTTTTGCTGTGGCCAATAGCTCTCACAATATTTTCAGACAATTATAGTAATTGGCCCCCTATGTTGAGAACGCTAAAAGTACTGCTAAAAGTAACGCTAAAAGTCAGGGCCGCTAAAAGTACTGATAACTCTAAATGTTTAGCAACAGAAAATTTAGATGAAGAGTTTGATGTGTTAAATAAGCTCACGTCTCTAAAAGATTTCCAAAATATTTTTGGAGGTGAAATGGTCAAGATAAAAGCAGGAAATATCAGAAGGGAGTTTTAAATAATACATGACCATTATACAAAGTTTGGCGCTTTTTTCCAGAATGATTTTTCTAAAAACATCTCTACCAATACTGAAATACTGACTGCAATCTGACGGCAATTATAACAAATGCAAATCTGACTAATGAATATAATGTGACAGAAGCAACAATTGTGATAACTCCTCTGAAAACTCCTATAAATTTGTGTACGTCATCTACTTCAAACAAAACAACTCATTGTAGCAAATTTATCGATGATTACCGACAACATGCGCCAAAAAGTAGGAGAACATTTCTTAATAGGATAGACACAAAAAACCATTCTTTATAATTTCTGAGAGTTATAGAGCAGCTATTGAAAACAATGAACAAGAAAAGCAGTAAAAAGAGTGAAAAATAAAGACAAGAAAAGAAAACGGAATGGACAAGCAGCCGTACAGAAAGGAAATGCTTTAAAGAAGACTAAAACAAATAAGGAGAAGTCAAAAAATAGAAAAGGGAAAGATGGAGAAAGATATTGAATGCTATAATGTTGTAATATATTTAATGAACGGAAAATATAATTAATTTACGGTGTAATACCTTCATATAATGGTATACTATATTCATATAAAGGTATAATATTTTCATGTATATATGAATAATCCAGTATAACATTGATCGTTTACATGCCAATAACTGTATGGTTTTTTAGCCAATAACTGTGATAAGGTGGCCAATTACTATCAATGTGACATTTTTGTTTCTGCGTTGACTTTTTTCTAATAATATATTTGAAAAAGTGCCCAAGTAGCACACTTCGTTGAATAAAGGTTGTAAAATGGTTATTAACGTTGTAACAACCGAATAAAAACGTTTATAAAACGTTTAAACGTTTCTCGTGCTACCTGGGTGTTTTCAGACAATATGAGTAGTAAAATGCATTAATATAGTATCATATGAAGTATTTTTTATTTATGCAGAATTATTTAATTCATTTTTTATTCAAGCATACAAATACAATGTCGCTAAATTGGCCAATTACTTTTCTGCTTCAACTATAATAACTTTACTTCAGAGGGTCGGAGTGAATTTAAATTTATTCAGTGGACTTTCTTCCCCTTTAAATGCACGGGCATCGCCGTGCGGGTACTGCTAGTATTTTATATAGAAGTAATAGGAAAGAAGAATTAAAAGAAAAAAAAACTCAACACATACAAGTAACACATTAATTTCTCAATATTTTAAATTACACTCTGCTCAAAATTACTCGCGGAATGATGGCTTGACTAGTGAATAATTTTTCATGTTTTGAACTTAGAAGTCAATCGGCAGTTAGAAAGCACAAAGGCTTTTTAAATATTTTAGCACATATTTATATGAATGAAAATTATAGACGGCATATATATTTAAGTATTTAGCACATTTTTTGTAAGAAAATATAGCTGCTTAACTTCATTTTAACGTATAAAAATCATTTTTATCAGAAAAAAAGGAAAAAGAAAAACTTTTTTTCCACGGCTTCAAATCTCATATCTGCTCTTAATATAAATGTAACTTTTCCTTGTCGACAAGAAACAAAAGGAGCATATTTTCTTATTTGCTAATAAAATGTGATAAATACAATACAACGGTCAAAGTTACTTAGTTGTTGTAACTATTTTTATTACGAAATAGAAAAAGATTATCACATATTAGCTATAAAACATAACCAAAAGTAGAGAAAAAAACAGTTTAGCTTTCTATATATTTTTTTATTTTCTTGAGCCTCAAAAACTGAAAAGAATTTTAACGTAGTTTAATCCTATACTATCATGATACGAGGGATGGTTGCCAAGTCGAAAATCGCCCCAGAATTAATAAACTCCGGTAAACTTAAGGGTCTGGGGTTTTTGGCCACGAGGAATCGATTGGCGCCGGTTTTGAAGCGCTACGGTCGAGCAGTTCGGAGTTACAGATAGGATTCATTAAAAGTTTGAGAAGATTTCTTACTACGCCATTTTCTTTATGATTACTCTTATTGTTACTGTTTCATAGCAACCACGTTTTAACAATGGATTTCCTATTTAATCACATCAGCGTAAATTTATATTTTTATGGTATTTGACAAATAATTTTTGGCAACACGTTAGAATTGTTATTGTTTTTGAAATTTAAAAGAGATCGATCAAAATAAAGTTAGAATTGGGTATGGGCCGCGGTAGAGCCGCTATATAGACAGGCCGACGCATCAAGCTTAAGTTTCACCACTTTGGATCCAACTCATTAACTTTCACTTTCATTTTTCATTGTTGAGGAATTATGGTTACCAGAGCAAAGTTTCGGGACATTGCCAAGCTTTGTTAAATTTACGTAAAAAGTTACCAAAAAGCGATAACTCGCCAGAAAAGACAATCCTCACACACGCGCTGGATCCAAAGTGGTCAAACTTAATCTTGATGCGTCGGCTCGTCTATATAGGGGCCTGAGGCCGCGGTAGTCCAATCGGTAAGTCGTCGGACTCGTAACCGGAGGGTCTCGGGTCGATCATATAGCAGCCGATCAAAGATCCACCGTCTTCATTAATGGTGGCTGGGGGACGTTAAAAATGTTCGTAGTCACAAAATCCTCCAAGTGAAACGAAACCTCATGGGGGTGCTGGGCTAAGGGTTTGCTCGGCCCTTGGGCCTGGTTCAAATATGAACAGAGCACTCTTCAGGGCCCCATCCCAATTAAAAAGCTAGTTGTGGTATGTACGGGGGGGGGGGGGGGAACCTGGAGTGGGAAGTGAAGAGAAAGTCAAAACCAACTGGAACCAAATGCGTACTGGAGAACAGGGAATCTGCATCCATTCTCATAAACCCCTCCCGCGCCTTCGGCGCCAAATGAAATGAAATTAGGTGTGATTTTACGGTGAGCATGGATTAAATAGGGTTGTGTTTTTTACAATAAATTACGGCTGTTTTGAATGCGTAATTACAACCAAAGGCTCAAAAATGCTTTTCAAGTTTATCTAAATAAGTACATCGCACTTTAGAAAAAAACACGAGTTTACAAACCTCTTTTTTATTTAACCGAGCGGGCTCGGTCCCCTGGTACTCTACCTTAATTAAAAAATGTTTCAGTTATTTTACTATATTTTTCTTACTTTGAACTACAACGTTTATACTCTGGCGGAAAAAAAAATCCCAACACCAAGAAAGACTTGAGCTAGATAAACGAAATTTGGTAGGCGTGTTTATACAACTGAAAGATGACATCGACTGAAATTTCGCGCTCCGCGCATAAATGTGGCACAGCTGGCGTCACTCAGAACATGCAAATAAGGCTTGTTTTAAAAGCGTGTTATGAATTTTACAATTTGGCTACGAGAAGGTGGATTTTCATTTAGCAATATTGCAGAAAGACTTGGGGTGGAATGTTTCCACCATGCATGATTATTGGAAGCTATGGTCAAGGGATGGTACTACCTCAAGAAGATCGAGTTTCGAGCTGCCACGTGGCACGACTGAAAAGGAAGATCGCCGAATCTTGCGTACGACTGTAGCGCATCGTTCTGCATCTGCGGCTGACATTCGAGCTGCAGTTGGTACCGTCGTGACCCAAGGAACGGTAAGAAACTGTTTACTTCAAGGACAGCTCCGAGCCAGGCAGCATGTAGCCGGTATTCTATTGACTGCAAACCATTGCCGTTTCCGACGGCAGTGGTGCCAAGACAGAGCTCACTGGAAGTCGGAGTGGAGATCTGTTGTAATTTTTGATGAAAACAGATTCTAACTTAGTGCCAGTGGTGGCTGTATATTGGTCAGAAGGTGGCTATGGGAGGCTATGGGTCCAAGCGGTCTACGGCCTAGACATACGGGACCCACACCTCGAGACATGGTCTCTGGAGCAATTTTCAACAACAGCAGGGGCACCCTTGTGGTTATCTCAAACTCACTGACTGAAAATTTGACGTCAGTCTGGTAATTTAACCAGTAGTTTAGACATTCATTAGTAGCATTCAAGGGGGAGTTTTCAAACAGGATAATGCTCGCACTCACACCGCTGCTGTAACGCAATGTGCTCTACAGAGTGCTGAGATGTTACCATGACCTGCAAAATCACCACGTCTGTCTCCAATTGATAACGTATGGGATATCATTGGACGGCACCTCGATCATAATCCACAGTCAGCAGTAACGGTCCTAATATTGACACAACAAGTGCAACAAGCATGGCACTCCCTACCACAAAGGGACATTCGGCACCTGTATGACATAATGCATGCACGCTTTCAGGCTTGCCTTCAAAATTCTGGTGGTTACACCCTCTATTAAATTAACATAATTTCACATTTGCACAATATTTTCTTGAGCTTAAATTAGCCAGTGATCTTGTACATTTAATCAATTAAACATGTCAACTAGACAATTGCATTACCCAAATTTCATTGCGGGTCATTCCATCGTGACTAACGTAACATTCAGAGCTGATTTTATAACTCATTTTACCTGTAACTTAAATGATAAAAAATAATTTTTCGCTGTGTTGTCGGATTTGCAATGTAGATGGTGTACATGTATTACTTCTGCTAAGAATTCAAAATAAAATTACTGACAACACATATTTTTTCAAGCAAAATAGCAGTGTGACTAACGTAACATTTTTGCAACCTTGAAAAATAATGTTCATGTTATGAGGCAAAAATTTCTGAAAGTTAAGCAAGTATTAAAAATTGGCTGATATATTTGAAAAATATGGAATGTTAGCTTTTAAAAATATATATAACATTTATTAAATTTTGAATTTTTTTAGTTTTACGTGTCACTTTTGCTGAAATTGGAGTGTGACTAACGTAACGTGACTAACGTAACCATCGAATAACAAACAATACATTTCTTAAATAAAATGTATTATGGCCAATATTATTGATAATTACATTAATTTTTCCTTTTTTAAAACTTATTAAGTTTCTTCTTTTTATTTATTTATATATTTATTATTATTATTTTTTAATTTTATGTATTTTTTTATTTATTTATTCTGGGGTAAGAAATTGTAAATGGAAGGCTCCCTTTAAACTGAATTGAGTCTGTCAAAGAAAATTTAGCTTTTGTAAACTGAATAGTATCAGGTTTGGTCCATTCAAATCTTTGACCTGTTTCTCTCATCTTTGATCTTTTGAGCCCAATGTTTGAACTTCCTAGAGTTAACTCGCAATTTTTTTCAAAACCAGTTTCTTCATTCTTATTAATATTTTTATAAAGTTGATAGATTTCTTCTAAGTTATACATAGGCAAACCCTTTTGTAGCTTCTTTCTCTTGTTGTCAACAAAGTTCTTTACATATTTAACATCTTTCTTGTAGGGAAAAAATCACGAAATTATCAAATTATTATAAAATTAGAGAACTTATTGTTTTGTATTATCCGACAAACTTAACGATTGTCTATGGGATTTAGGATTTCCTATATTAACTGCTATACCTGATGCCAGTTTTTAGATTGATATAACTTTCTTTCAGGGACTGTTGGCTAAAACTTTTTGCTATATTTCTTCGTTGCCTCTTCCAGTGCTTGCCTTGTGAGAAAAGGAGATTCTGCAGATATGGCGGAAATAGTAGTTTGTTTCTTTACAAGCATCTTACTTATTAACTATTTTTGGGGCTTCTGTTTCTTCCTCTTTTAACTTCATACCCGAAATTGTGTTTTTTCGTAAAGAACGCATCAATGTTTTTGACATTACTCTTTCATCTGAATTTTATAGAGGCTCTGATTCGCCGGACTTCTTCTTTTCCGTTCTGAAGCAGTCAAAGGAGCTATTTTGCCTCAAATATTTCAAATTAGTTTGATATATTTATTTACTCTTAACTGGAAATTTAAATAAACACTAAAATAATTAAGCTTTAAGCTACATTAACCTTTTTTTTAATTGTTACCATTGTCACATTCAAACTGTTACGATAGTTACATTCAAACTGTTACGATAGTCACATTCAAACTGTTACGTTAGTCACACACGTAAAATGTTACGTTAGTCACACTAATATTTTTCTATTAAATATATCTAAAATCAATATTTTAGGATTTTCAAGTAGATATGATACAGACATAAGAAAATAAACAGCTATGGTATTTAATTATTTTTAGTTCAGTTTTAAAATGGAAAACATTGCATTTTTGTGACTAACGTAACATAAAATAAGAAAGTGAAATAATGAAGATAATTAAAATGCTTATCTTATAAATTGAAAGAAAAAAACTGTTAATTCAATCAGATATAACTCCAAACTTTCATAAGAAATGCAGTTCTTTTAAAAATTCACAGAAATTTTAACATTAAGCACGAAAACAATGACCAATGTTTTTAGCGTTTACTAAGACTTTTCTGCGGCCATGTACTTATAGAGCTCCAACATAAACACCAAAAAGGATTTATCAAAACTTTTGCTAGATTCATATACTAGAGAGTATGTTGAATAAAATGATAGGTCACAGTTAAGTCTTTGAGGTACTTTTATTTTTTAGGCTGAGGTTGACATTTCTATGGAATGACCCTTACTCTACAGTAATTTTTTCTTGGTGTTGGGATTTTTTTTCCGCCAGTGTATTACACTGCCAATGTTCTATTTTTTATCTTATTTAGATTGTTTTGTAAAAATTAAAGTATCTTTAAAAGTTATTATAAAATATGCATTTTTTTTGTCAGTCGGAAATATTAGTATTAAAAAATGGAAATAATAATAATTTTCCAATAAGACGTTTATACGTAAAAATCAATTTATGAATTCACCCTTTATATGATTTTAGGCTAATAGCCATACTTTGATATAAAGTCTGGGAATTTCCTCAGTCTGAAAAAATGATTACATTTATAGTTTTTCGTAAGAAGTTTTTCCCTATTTTTTACTTCATTATGTAGGTGAGATAATTGAAACTATTTGAGATGCAGAGACTGGATATTTTCTTAAAGATTTTGATTTTTTTTATTAGATGAAAGGTACGTAGGGTTTACCAACATAAAAATAAATTTCTTTATGTGCTCTTTCTACAAATACAATAATATTGTTATTATTGCTTCGAAAAAAAGACATGATGTACATTTACGCTTTGTTCATGTTAAAGCTAAGCACATACATAAATTAATGAAAAACCCTTATTTTGTGTTTCAGCTTTGTTAAGTATTAAATACAAAAAAATTATAATTTAAACATTAATCTTGTGTTTTTAATTTCAGAAAGTTATAATTAATTTTATTTATTTATTTATTTGTTTAATGTTTACTTCGTTCAAGATCAATTACATATTTAAAAAGTACTTTTCCTCGAAGTATACTTTATCTTTCAAAGTAATTATACTTTTTTCTTTTTAATTTATGTATGTAATTATTTACTTATTCATTTTTGTGCCGTTTTTAGAAAGCATATATACTTTTTTTTATTTAAATCGTAATAAAACTAAAATTTACAAAAAAAAAAACACTAAATTCTTTGGAAAGAAATATTTGACTTCTTAGTTGGAAAGATATATAAACGAAACCCACCTTTTCCTTACCTTTTATGCAAATAGCTAACTTTTCTGATTGTTGCACCGAATCCATTCCGTTGACAAATGATCATTTCTACGGTTTTTACACCAAAACCATTTTCCCAATTTTTCATCTTCCGAGGAAAGCGAAATGAATGGATCCATTTGAGAAATAGAGGTTCCGGAGTTCCTGAAAGATGAAGACTTTTTTTCCCCTTATCGGCCGAAAGGTACGCAGGAATCCAGCGAAAGACATAGATTGCTTCATACGTTTTTACTGAAAATACTACTTTATTTTTTTCTATCAAAACCCACGCTTCACTGGTTGTTTTTGTTTGTCTGAAAAATCACATCAGACGGATTGATATTTTATTTCGGTAGCTATTATTGCTTTGTATTTTCTCTCTCTCTCTCTCTCTCTCTATCTCTTTTAAATTAATATTTTAATATTAGTTTAAAATATAATA
>JAXGGA010009206.1:0-52549 GCA_038373865.1 Uloborus plumipes | reverse complement strand
AAAAAAATTGCATTTTCTGTCAACCGCTAAGCCTAATCTGC
Organism: Uloborus plumipes; assembly: GCA_038373865.1. NCBI lineage: Eukaryota > Metazoa > Arthropoda > Arachnida > Araneae > Uloboridae > Uloborus > Uloborus plumipes. The sequence continues at coordinate 52,508 of JAXGGA010009206.1, read as the reverse complement.
ATGCATACGTATCTCTTCAGTAAATTGTGACGGGTGCAGAAATCTTTCAATATCTATAAAAATTCTCAGATATGTTGCTGAAAGTATGAGGATTGAATAAAAAAATACTTAAAATATATATAATGTAATTTTTTTAAATAAAATTTGAATAAACTATGACAAGCATTTTTTTTCTCGTGCAAAACATGTGTTTACTTAAGCGGATTTTCACGAAAAGGCGGAGGTCCGATTCAATAATGAAAGCATTCAAAATAAACCTAAAGGTGTGTTCTATCATTGCAAAGAATAAAATTAGTGGTTTTTTTCGTTTTCTTTTTGCTATTGCACAATATACACATTTTAGTACCAAAATTTTTGAAAAAAAGTTCTAGTCATTTTCCTAACCTAAATTTCCCTAAAAAGCAAACAAACCTTTATTTTTAAGTGTATTTACAGCCCTATTATACTACTTAGAAATATATTTTTCCCTTATTAAGCAGAACGAAAAGTGAGAAATAATTTATGACTCCCAAATTCAGTTGTTAATTTCAGCAAAATATCAGTTGTAGAATAAAGATGTGCAAAACATGAGTTTACTTGATTGGATTTTTCATGAAGAGGCGGAGGTCATATTCAATAATAGAAGCATTCAAAATTACCCTGAAGGTGTGTTCTATCATTGCAAAGAATAAAATTAGTGGCTTTTTTCGTTTTCTTACTGCTGTTGCACAATATACACATTTTATTACCAACATTTTTGAAAAAAAAATTCTAGTCATTTTCCTAACGTAATGTTCATTATTTTAGGTTTAAAATAAGCCTTGTTCATGCTTTCGTAGCATAAAAACGTATTATATTTAGTTTTAATGATTTATAATTGTATTGAATGTGCGAAGAAGAGATAGTATAGCACAATCTTTGAAGAAAAAGTAATAATGAAAAATATCAGTTTCCGGATTGTTATAGTCCTTGAAGTGTTTGTGTGATCTTGTTTTCAGCAAATTTAAGAAATATACTGTTTGATATTTTAACGCTCGACCTTCATTGCACCATGGAAGTACTTATGCTTAGTCCGATATTATTTTATTTTCAAAGATCCGATAATTAAACGGAATAAATTAAAAAATGTATCAGCGCAAATCAGCGTTCCTGATAAGTGAATCCAATGAAAAACAAACAATTCAAAATAGAAAACCTCCTCACTTCTTTATCCCTCTTATCAACTATCACCCATAGTTTGATAAAATCAGAAGGGACTTGATGCATGCGTAAATGAAAGGAAGGTCGTGCGTTAAAATATCAAGCAGTATATTTCTTAAACTTACTGAAAACAAGATCACACAAACACTTCAAAGACTATAACAATCCGGAAACTCATATTTTTCATTATTACTTTTCTTCAAAGATTGTGCTATACTATCTCTTCTTCGCACATTCAATACAATTATAAATCCTTAAAACTAAATATAATACGTTTTTATGCTACGAAAGCATGAACAAGGCTGATTTTAAACCTAAAATATTGAACATTAAGTTAGGAAAATGACTAGAACTTTTTTTCAAAAATGTTGGTAATAAAATGTGTATATTGTGCAATAGCAACAAGAAAACGAAAAAAGCCACTAATTTTATTCTTTGCAATGATAGAACACACCTTCAGGTTAAGTTCGAATGCCTCTATTATTGAACATGACCTCCGCCTCTTCATGAAAACTCCAATCAAGTAAACTCATGTTTTGCACATCTTTATTCTACAACTGATATTTTGCTGAACTTAACAATTGAATTTGGGAGTCATAAATTATTTCTCACTTTTCGTTCTGCTTAATAAGGGAAAAATATATTTCTAAGTAATATAATAGGGCTGTAAATACACTTAAAAATAAAGGTTTGTTTGCTTTTTAGTGAAATTTAGGTTAGGAAAATGACTAGAACTTTTTTTCAAAAATTTTGGTACTAAAATGTGTATATTGTGCAATAGCAAAATGAAAACGAAAAAAACCACTAATTTTATTCTTTGCAATGATAGAACACACCTTTAGGTTTATTTTGAATGCTTCCATTATTGAATCGGACCTCCGCCTTTTCGTGAAAATCCGCTTAAGTAAACTATCATGTTTTGCACGAGAAAAAAAATGCTTGTCATAGTTTATTCAAATTTTATTTTATAAAAATTACATTATATATATTTTAAGTATTTTTTTATTCAATCCTCATACTTTCAGCAACATATCTGAGAATTTTTATAGATATTGAAAGATTTCTGCACCCGTCACAATTTACTGAAGAGATACGTATACATGCAGATTAGGCTTAGCGGTTGACATAAAATGCAATTTTTTGAAAAGTTTGGCGGCCTGTAAAACAAAAACCAGATCACATATGGGCAAAAGAATTCATGTGGTTACTTACCACCATAGAAAGATTAAATACACCAAATGTTATCAAAATCCGAGGACATGGGTTACAAAATCCCGTTTTCCTGGGTGATTTGACATGGATTGACCCCTACCTCAATATTTTATTCCGTGAACGTTGTATTTGTATAAAAACTGACTATCTTAATATGAGATCGAGCCCGAGCCCGAAAGTTGCTTGAAGTTAAAGGGCCCGAGTCCGTCTCGGGCTCGGGTTTGGGCTCGGGCTTTCGGGCTCGGGCCGAGCCCGGCTCATCTCTACTGTAGGACTCTAGCTTGAGCTGGCTGATGAACGAGTGAAGGAAGTGGAAGTCAGAGCGAAACTAATGTCACAAAGTGGTAATATTTGCACTGAAGAAAACATAACTTTGAGTAATAATAAGCTTCATGTTTTTAATATTCGTTATTTAAACTGCTTTTACTGTAGAGGCCTCCTTGAATCTGTGGTAGTAGAAGCTGCGTCTTCTGAACCATAGACCGTGGGCTCGATTTGAGTGTTGTAGTATTGTAGTGTCGCTTCTAAATAAATAAAGTAATGCTATTATTGCAAATAAACTTTTCATTTATTTGTAAAATATGTTTTTCACTGTTTAAAAAAGTTAACAAATGCTTTACAGGGATTTTTTTAAGTAGTATTCGAACCTGGCCTTAACAGTTCATATTTTATTCGTTTTATTTAGTTGGCATCAGCTGTTCAATATTTGTGATTCTTATCAAATATTTATGTTTGCGACGTATAAGCATATGGTTATTAGTTTTTAACTTGTAAGTTATCTCAAGTTTCGTTTCATTACATTAAGAATTTGACGATTCAAATTATTTTAATTATTTGGCGGGTATAAAAGCGTTAAGTTGCATGTGTTGTTTGCAGTTTTATAATTTATATATATTTATTCCTGTTAGTTTTTAGTAAATACTTAGATGTGTTTACATGTGTGGAATAAGGTATTTATGGACGCATGGTAAATAGTTGCTTGCTTTAATTTTTATGAATTGAAATTTAATTGTATTGTGTCTCTAAAAGGGAATATACAAGTATGATCTAAAAATACAATTATATCTCACACTTCAGACTGGTTTTCGATATCCGTATTGTGTTGACGTTTGCTACAATGCCGTCGAGGCGTCTTTAGTAGTAAGGAAAAAAATTCGTTAGATAATTTCCGCTTCTGAATTTTTTAAGTAAAGTTGTTTATCCTACGGAAATTCTGTCAAACTGAAAAGGTTTCAAGTTATAGATTTCTTTAGTACTGTTCTTACTATGTACTTTTATCTGATCTGCCTGACATATCATTTTAAATTCAGTGTTTTTCTCACAAATATTTTGCTTCTGAAAAACATTTTATTCTGTGTTTTAACTCCAGGTAAGTCTTCAGAGCTTTTCTTTCTACGGGGATTTCTCATTTGGCCATGCCCAAGTGCGTCATTTAAAAAAATCATTCTATTCCTTGGGAAAAAGATAGGGAAAATCGCTTGATAAAACATTAGCATTATTTTTCTGGCAATGTCAATGGTAAAATCTTTAGACTTTGGTTCACCTTCGTATTTATGAGTAATTTTTGTTTGGGTATGCAGCCATAAAAGCTCAACCGATATGTTGGTGTCCAGTTTAAAAGAATAATACATAATCATATGTATGTTGTCTTAGAGAAAGAATTAGCCCTGTGAAATGCCTAATTTTCGGTGTTTTTAGTTTAACCCTTCACTGCATGGTGTGCCTGATCTGGAACAAACCAAATAAACCCTCATATGTTCCTATGACTTTTAAATGCAGTTAAACTGAGCTTTGTGCCCCTTCTGGAACATTGCTATAACAGTTTAGTGTGATTTTTTTTATGCACTAGCTAGTTGCACTAGTCTAGGTATTACAGTTCTTGCTTTTAAAAAATAGAAAGTCTGCATTACAGTAAGAAGTGTGCTTAATCATTATTTCCTTTGTTCTAAAAATGTTTAGATATAAATGCTGTACTTAGTGTAAAAGTTGTTGGTTTCACTTATGGCAGAAAACACATTGTAGATTATTACACTTATCGGTATAAGCTTATACTAAGTGTGCTTTGTGCCATACGTGGAACAAACAGTTAAAATATCATTTTTGGCACAAATTTTTAAGAATAATTTTTTTCTTCATTTTTCCTTAACTCAGGGCTATTTAAAAGGTAACATATGATTTTTTCATGAAAATATAAAAAATCGTGCAGTGAAGGGTTAAGGAAAAAAAAAAAAAACGGGTCTGTCCAGGATTTTTCAGAGGGTACGTTTTTTGTGAAAAACTAAATAATTTTGTGAAAAATAAAAAAAAATTGTGAAAATCAAACAATTTCGAAAAAAAAAAAAAAAATTTGAATTTAATAAAAAATTAAAATAAATTTCATTTATTTTCCTTTTAAAAAAGCGTATCAAACATCAAAAATGCGAAAAATCCGATTCCTGTAGCGGATGCAAAGAGATTGCAGTTTTCAAAAGCATAAAAACGGAATATCAAAAAATTTATTTTGGTAAAAAATTTTTACAACTGCATTTTAAAGGTCTATGATAAACACATTAGAAATGTCTGTTAACACAATTAATGCAAAAATAAAATGAAAAGAGCCATTCAGCGTTTTACATTTAGACTCATAATAGAACAGTGAGTTCTGCTTTTAAAAGTTTAAAATAATGATCTGAACAAAAAATAAAGCGAATTTTCATTTATTTGCCTCCTAATAAAGAGTAATTAGCTTGAAAAATGCAGTGAACTCTCACGTATGTGCCGGCCCAAGGGACCAACAGAAAAAGGCGCATAACTGAGAGAGACGCATAAGCAAACAAGCCTATTTAAAGGACTAAAACGCAAATAGGCTCTAATGAGAGTGTTGGTTGATGTTTTGAAATAAAGACTGCTAAGTTCAGAAAACTATTCTGTATTACACATGAAATATATACATTTAAATGGTACATTGAAGAATGCTACCAACTAGGTAGAAGAATAAGCAAAATCGCCACTTTACAAAACAGCCGTGGCTGAAAGTCATCATCACTGTCTTCCAGTGAAGATCCAAATGAAGAGTCTAGTCAAGTGAAAGTCGCGTAAAAGTCACTGCCGTTAGCAGAGCAGGCATTCTTATAGTACTTGGCATGCGCCGCCCTCTGCCGGCGGGCGCATTTGCATATTGACGGAGACAGAGAGAATGAATAAGAATGTTTCTATAGATAAGGGACATATTACTACAGTTTGGCAATTACTGTAACGCAACTACAATGATAAAGAGAAAACAAAAATTGTAACGTACATAATCACAAATTGATCCCTTTAAAACGATACATAATAGATAATTGTCAATCTTCGAACTCTAGTTTATACAGAAAAAAGGCCTTCCGTGAGCAATAAAGGCAAAAGATTAAAGAGGAAAGTGAAGAAACATGCTTATTTCTTAATAGAAAATAATTTTTTTTTTTACATTTTACTAAAAATTCGGCATATATGTGAAATATTTATCTTTAGAGCGATGCATAAACGAATGATATTATCATTATTATGCTATGGAATGTGCTGGGACCACTGAAAATCGTCGTATAAGTGAAAAAGGCCCATAAATGAGGCGGTGTATAAGTGAGAGTTCACTGTAAGTAAAATTCGATTTTCATAGTGGATGCAGAGATCGCAGTTTTCAAAAGGAAAGCATCAGAAGTATAAAAACGGTAAATAAATAATTTATTAAAGTCAAATAATTTTAGAGTTACATTGCATCAGGTTTATATGATGAATGTCGTTAATAATCACTGACATATTCACCAAAAATTCGGAGGAAAAACGTAGGGAGACGTAGCAAAACAGACAATACCGTACTACCAATATTAACAGAAGAAAAACTACATTAATTCCTGAATATAACCAAAACACCACCCTTGTAAGCATCAAAAAGAAAAAAAAAACATAATTTTTCTGCAAAAATAAGGTCAAAACCTCACATCAAAGAGGTCAGATGGCGATAATTTTAAATAGCTGATCACTCTACAAGAAGCAATCCCATTTTTTCTCGGGCAGTTCTAAGTTCATTTCCCTAAGTTCATTTCCCTTCACAGATAATTGCTATTATTATTTTATTTTTTGTTCATGTCAAGAGCAGGAAGAAAAATACTTACTCTGCATTTCCAGAGAAATCTATAACAGCAACATAGCCGCAAGCCATTTTGATTTGCATATTATAAAACACACAAGCAGAACTATTAAAGCAAAACAACTACCTTTTTTTAAGTTGTTAATTTCTTTAAAAGAAACCAACAAAAAGTGCTGACATTTTATATTTTAGATTTATCACTTGCCCAAGCATCGCAGGCAGGAAGAGCAGATTGTTTTTATTCTTTCCCAAAATTGGCGGATAAGCGATTCCCTTCTTTAACTTCAGAAAAGACCCATAAGTTATGGGCTTTTACACAGAATATATGCTATGCGTTATTTTGATTCCAGATTTGCTTTTAGTATGAATAATGTGTGAAACGTCAATTTTGTTTGATCAGCATTTTGTGAAGGGTCCTTTTTGCTTGTTCAGATTTTTGTGAAGGGTCCGTTTTGCTCGATCGTATTTTTGTGAAGGGTCCGTTTTGCTTAATCGTATTTTTGTGAAGGGTCCGTTTTGCTTAGTCGTATTTTTGTGAAGGGTCCGTTAACGGACCCGCTTTTCCTCTGGCCAGACCCCTGAAAACTGACCCTACTTTTTTAAATAACTCGATTACTAAATGGACAACCACAATAACAGGACCAACACAGCTCTAGTTTTTGCAAATAAGAAATTTTGGGTCGCTACAGCAGATTTCAGTGAGCATGATGAAAATAGACTGACTTTGTTTTGGTTTTACTTTACGATGCTGCATATATGAGCATGTTAATTTGCGATTTGAATTTTCAGAAAGAGTTTTTCACAAATATACTTGTTATATCACAAAAATTTTTTGCAGTTTCAAAGTGTTTGTTAAATTTATCAAAATAGGTATAATCTAAAAAATCATGTGGATTCACATCTGTCGCGTTTTTGTAAATAACATCATTTTATGTCTTCAAAAAATATATATATTTTTAATGTTCTATCCGTGCTAAAACTCATACACCTCAGATAGCAATTATGAGCTTTTTTAATTGGTTTATGCATTTTCATTAAAATAATTACTACATTACCTGCATTTAAATGGATCGAGTAAGTAACGAAAATAATTCATCTTTATATAGGATCAGCTGATACTGGAAAGCAAAATCCCTCAAAATTTTACTAAGCAACATTTGAAAATCTGGATAGTTTCCCTATTTTAGTTTAATCCTTCGGGGTCTTTTCGGGGGAATTTTGGGCCTGCTAATGGACTCTTAACGAAAAACTTTTCAACCAAAACCAATCCTACAAAAATCCTTTAAAACCAAAACAGACCGTTCACAATTTATTCATTGAGAATACAAATCTGCAATAAAAATAATAAATATTCTCGTGTAGAGACCAATAATTTTTAAAACTTTTTTTGAAACTTAAATAGAACTTTGACAGATCTGATCTACTAATTCTGCAAAAGTGAGTAGTATTAATCTCTACTAATAATAAAGCTGAAGGTGGTTCTGTCTGTCCTTCTTTCTTTCTTTCTTTCTTTCTGTCTGTTAGGCGCGTAGCGCCAAAACCGTTCGGTCGATTTTCATGCCACTTGGCACAAAATTAGTTTGTAGCATGTAGTTTTGCACCTCGAAGCGATTTTTCGAAAATTCCATTTCGTTCTTTTTCTATTCGAATTCTTAGCGGAAATTCGATAAAATAGGGAAGAAATATTTCACACACATTTTCAAGTCTTATGTCATTCGAAAGCTTGGAATTTTCTGCACAAAATGAAGTTTTTTCGAAGTTTCTACGATCATCAGGAGAGCTGTAACAATTGTTTTTAGAATCCCGAAATTCAAGGCTTACCTTCAGTAAAGCAAGCCAAACGATTCTAAAATGGTTGAACTTTAGAATAAAATTTGTTTGAAAAGAGAGATAAAATGAATTATTTTATCAACGGAAATCAATTTTTCATGTTGTTACTATGGTTACGTGTTCATACTTATTTTTGTTTCTTTCTTTTTCCAGGGTTGCCAGCGTCTATCTTCGTATGCTACGGCCAGACGTAGTATTTTTGATTCTACGGTAGTATTTTTTCGGCCCAAATAAGGAGCGTAGTATGTTTCTGGCAACCCTGTTTCCAATACACTAATGACTTAATTAAAAGATTTGGCGGATTTTTTTTTTTTTTCATTTTTATAGATTTCGCATTTCAGCAACATTGATTTTGGCAACGTTTGGAAACAGTAGTATTTTGTAATATTTTTTTTAGAGGAGGCGTAGTTTTTTTTTGTTCCAATTCTCTGGCAACTCTGTCTTTTTCCCGGTGAAGCGGTGAAGATGCTTTGGGACCCTGCTTGGCGCGTTTTCAAAAAGTCAACTACGCCAAATAGCTAGGGTTACCACGCTTGGCGCGCCTATCGTTCATTTAGCGAGAAAAGGGTACCTAAAGCACAGATTAACGAAATATCGTATCAATTGCGATATTGCATCGTTTTTTTAAAGTGTTTCATTTCGGAAAATGTATTGTTTTGTTTTTTAAGCTAGGAAAGAAAACTTTCTTCTTCTTTTAAACTTTGGTAAGATTTCTGTTGGTTTCTGTTATCAACAAAATTGTTCTTATTTTCTCTTTTGGCTTATTTTTGTCCATCTCCCTTGGGGTTGCATTCGAATGTTCCAAGGGGGTGTTTTACCCCATTTATCGGGTAAATCAGTGTTTTCAATGCAAGGTGATATGAATTGGTTAACAAAAGTGATATGAATTGGCGCGACCACTTGGCGATATATCGCCAAGCTTTTGATCGCTAAGTATTTGACGCCAAATTGGCGAAAAAAAATTTTTTTTTTTTTGATTTGGGTTTAATTTCGCGCTGTTGGCGATATTTTGCGAAAAATCCACTGAATGATGTTAAAATCGACGATATTTAGGAGATTAATCATTGCAAAACATTTTTTTGCATTGTTTCGTAGCAATCTAGGGATACAAATGTTTGAATTGTTATCTTGCTCACTCCAAGCACTATTTTAGCACTTAACGCATCTACTAAGAAATTTACACGTAAAATTAAGTAGTGTAGGGTCCATATCAGATCTTTATATCACCTTAAAGGAATTATAGTTGAATAAAACTAAAATAGAGCATTTTTTCTGCTATATCAATTATTTTACAAATGCACTTTTAATTTTATACCACGGGCAAAGCCGTGCGGGTACCGCTAGTATAACATAATATTCAATTTTAATATTTTCGTTAATTAAATCGGGTTTAGTGCAGATTTGATTCTTTTTCAGTTATGTACTGGAATTTTAGTATTTTTTTGTGTGTTAATGCCAGAAATCATGTATTTTTTGCCATGTTTCATTTATCCCCCTCCCCTGAAAAATTTCCTTCCTAGATTTACAGCTTTTGGCCAATTACTCTGATAATTGAGAGATAAAGAGGTTATGTAACAAAACTCTAATTAAGAGAAATTTAAGTTCAAAGTTTTATTGTTGCAGCTTTTTAGTTTTTTTTTTTTTTGATAGGTGAGGGTATGAAATTTGTCTAATGGCATCTACTTTTTAATGTACCAAGTTTTATTTGCTTACCTGTGTCCATATTGTATTTTAAAAAAAAAAAAAATAATAATAATATAGCCCCTTCATCCGCCAAATCCTTCAATTGTTTCTGATATTCATCATGTATGAACCTGTTAAAATGCCATTCTAAGATTATTTTACCGAAATAAGTTCATTTGTTTGTCATTTTAATACTTTCGATGCCTTCATTTTGAAAACTGCGATCACTTTGCATCCCATTGGATTATCGATTGTTGTCCCTTTTTAGATGCTTACTATGCTTTAAAATTTCTATTTATTTTAATTAAAATCACAAATAAAAATTTACGAGCAAAATTCTGTGTTCTTTATGAGAGTTAAGAAGTCAAAATTTGAGTTGCTTGTCTAATTTATTTTTGCTTTCAACAAAGTCGTTAATAATTAATGTGTTTATCGTATAGTTTAAAAATGCAATTGAAAAATAATTTCACAGTGAAACTAATTCTTTTAATTGCTGTTTTAAAAACTTTTAACAACTTCATGAAACTCACAATCTGTTTACTGTACCTCGTTAAAAGTCAAACAAATGATATCCTTTTTTATTTTTAGTAAAATAATTCAAATGTTGTTTACATAGAGATCATTAAAAAAAACATCTTGACAAAACAAGCCAAGTATTTGTAGTTATAGTATTTTAATTGTTTTCTGAATGAAGAAGTTAGAATTTAGAAAATTGTCACATCAAGAGTGCCCAGCCCTTAAAATCAGTGGTGTCACACCTCAAAAAAACTATGACCCCCCCCTTCCAAGAAGAATACTCCCCAGAAAAAGAGAATAATATTCTTAAAAATACCCTTCAAAAATTTAATGGCACAATTTGAACCATACCTTCCCCTCCCCCGTTCATGTATAAATTTAAAATTTCCTTTTGTGCAAAAATATTTGGTTTTCATGGGATTATTTAATTTTTCACAAATTTTTTTTATTTTCCACAAAAAACGACCCTGTGAAAAATCTTAGACCAACCTGAAATTGAATATCAGAGAAATAATAAGGGTATAATTTTTTATTTTATTGCTAATAAAAGATTTTAAATACAGTAAAAGTCCGACGATATGAAATGTGAGGGAAGGGCTAAATTGGAATTTTCCATATAGCTGACCAAAAAAGAGAACTTATGTTAAAGCAAATATATATAACTAGTTGCATTGCAGTCTTCCTCTCGAAAATAAAAGTTGTGACAGGTAATGCATGTTCAACAATCGGGCTTAAATACATGAAATAATGTATTGAAAGATTTCTTGTCAACATGTAGAAAAGAGCAATCTTATAACTCAAAATTTAAATCTAGACCCCTTTGGTTCTCATAAAAATCCAAAATTTCAGTCATTGATGTAAAACCACCCCCTCTGTTTCATGAGCAACGTTGTCCCGGAATGATTTATTTTTTTTTGTAAAAATGAGGGATACATCGATAAGCAAATTGACCAGTTACTGATTAATTGGATATTAATAATCGGCCGATTAATGACTAGGAGGATTTTTTTTGCTAATTTAATCATTACTTTTTTTGTTCTTTCTTTTCAATTTAGCTTTAGAAATAATTACTAATTTATTTTTGAGAGAAGATTTTTTTTTTTTTTTTTCATTTTCCTAATTTTCCCAAAAATTATTTTGAAAATTTAGCGAATTTCTTTGAACTAATATTCATATTATTGTTAACTAAATTACACTAAGGCAATAAACATTAAAATTATAAAATAATAGGGGGTTTGTTGTGGTAATCACTAATTAAGGATTGTTTTTAATTTTAATTTATTTTACAATTATGAGTAACTATTTAATTCAAGACTTATTCTTTGAAAGTTAGTTTACCTAAAAGCACTATGCTAAGGAGAGAAGTTTCGACACATGAAAAATAATGCAATATTGTCTATGTGTGTATATTTTTTAAAAGTAAGAAAATTAATTTATTAAGGCATTTAGATCAACTGAGAGAATTTTTTTTAAATGTTTCATTCTTTGAATTATTTATTTTATTTTTACTCACTACAATTTGTACTACATATTATACTTATTTTTGTAGAAAATTATATATTACTTGTTGATAAATTTATTCGTGGTAGTTTCTCATTCACGGCATACTGAAAGTAATTTTTTGTAAAACATTTTTTTTCACCGGTTGGTCGGCAAAATTTGACTGTTTATAAACAAAATGAAATATCACTTCATGTTATAGCATTCCAATTGACAATTTTGGGAGTTAATTTCTAATAAGTTCATTTGAATATCTGCTATAAGGGTTTTCTTTTAATGTTTCATTCAGTTTTATGAACTGCATGAACTATTTGCTTTGCTTTTACTCTGTACACTTTTATACTGCACTTATTAGTAAGAGTTGCAGATAACTAAATTTTTTTTTTACTATTAATTAAATTATTTATCATAGTTTCTTGGTGAAAGTACCTTTAAAATATAAGATTTAAAAATTTTTTCCTCTGATTAATTGGCAAAATTTTGCTGATTATTAATAATCCAAAAAGTAGCCAATTATGGCCAATTAATCGGTACTGCCGATTAATCGGTGCATCCCTAGTAAAAATTATGCACTTGTGATTTAATTGGTTTCAAACCACCTCTTCTCTTGGAACGTTCCCTCAAACCCCATTAAGAATTCCCTCAAACATTTTTTGTCAACTACAGCAGGGGTGGCCAACCTTTTTAGGGAGAGTGCCACTATCTGGCAGAGAAAAAGCTCAGCATGCCACATTGTATTTTTCCAACGAACTGAAAATTTTTAAAAAGTTAAACATAGATTTTAGGTTTACTGACTATGTAATTCTTACTCAAATGAAACATTTTGTCTCGTAAATCTGAGCAATTGAAATCTAAATGATAATAAAGAAAAAACAAGCCAGAACTTAAGAGTTTTCTTTAATTAACACTTTTATAACTTTCTGTCAGTTGGCTTTATGCTTAAAAAAAATAACATCAAACATTGTATTCTAAAAATTAAACAGTCTGTACTTAATGTGGTTTATGAGTCTGTATCTTTTCTACCAAGTCTTTAATTTTAGGATTAGTTCTTGAGAATCCTAAGAAGTTTAAGTGTTTTAAGTGCTATCAATTAAAATTCAACGGCATTTAGATTTTTCTGCATTCATAACAAAAAATATTTGTTTGGAAGCGTATTTTTAACCAAATCTACAACACCATCAAACGGCTAAAGTGTGTAAATGTGAAAAAACATTGTTGGTACAAATTTCCAAATTTCTATGAAACGTGGATGACTCTCTGTTGAAGTAAGCTCTTATATTTGATTAACAATGCAAAAAGTCAGTAATTCTGATTTGGATTTCCGAAGGGTAGCAAGTAGTGTCTTGCAGAGAAATAGACAAAGAATTTGAAAAGATCAGCATTTTTTTATGATCCTTAAAATCATCAAATCTAACACTGAATGTATACTTAAAATAGGTGCAAAATTTTCTGCATTTTTCATTGGAAAATTATTGATTTCGGTTGATACTTTCAGTATTAAATTTAATGTTTTATTCTTTTTTCTCCAAAGTAGAGAAAAAGAAACTAAAGTTTCATCATAAAAGAATGTAGATGGCCTATACTGGTTTAGGAAACTTTTTTGTACTATCTTAAATTTAATTACTGAAACTCCAGATAATAATAGAGATGACATAACTAAATTCATTTGCTATTCTTCATTCCTAAGTAACAAGTCCTCATTGCTTTCCCGCCAGACATTTTAAAAAACACTCCCTAAAATGCTAAAATCTTATGACTATTTTTCCTTTGGGCAGCTATTGCACATTTCAATGACTAACTTGCCATGCTCTCCTTTTTCTCCTGGAGAAAGTACACAAAACATTCAGAGCTCTAGTTCGTTATTTTTTTAATGCAGTGAACTCTACAGGGTCACCAGCAGAGAAAAAGTCTCATTCTTTGGCAAGGAGTGTATGATAAATAATTCGATGATACTTTTGAAGTTTTTTTCCCAAATTATTTTCGAGTAATGTAACAAAAACAATTTAAGGATCTTCATTTGTGCAACCATACCAAATTTTGTCCAATTTGGTTTCCTAATTTTACTTGCAGAGTTAACTTTCTTTAAAAATTTCATCACCCGTAGCTGAAACTATTGCAGATCAAAAATCCATTCTGCAGCATCGAAAGTTTCATTTGTGTCACGCACAAATATGCTTTACAAAGCATTGTCTGTAGCGTCACAGCTTTTGTTGGTGGTCCGAAGCTAACGCTAAGTACTTTGCAATATTGTAGTTAAGACAATTTGTAAGCCAGCCTCATGACACTTAATCGTCATAATATCATTATATTATCATTTCAAGGGTTTTAGTTTTTATCAATATTTTTGAGATCAACATTTTCCCCTCAATTTTGGAATTTTTTCAAAAAGTCTTTGCGTGCCACTGTTATTGCTCTGCCGTGGTGTGCCGCTGGTTGGCCACCCTTGAACTACAGCACTACTTAAAATATTAATGTCAAAACTATTTCAAAAGATTCTGATGGAAATTCTGGAAGTTCACACTTTAATAGCCTATGCTCTAATGTATAGTATAAAGTTGTACAAGGAAGCATGCTAAACACCTGACAGAAAATAGTAAATAATTTTTCGTAAAATTCAAAAAATTGAGCAAAAGTATTCTAACTTCTTTCAATAAATGTCATGAAATATGATTATATTTTGCAAAAAAATTCAAATAACTTTTTTTTTTAAAAAAATGTTCCCTACCTTTGAGTGATACAAAATTTGTAATAAATATTTCTGTGCCTTTGTTTTTTAGTGTTTAATGGATAGATAGACCATTGTCTTCATCATAAAGTTTGAAATATCTCTGTTCATTGAAAAATGTGTTTTTGATGTACGACAAAATGGCAGAACTTCACTACTCTGATACAAGATATGATCCTGGTTTGTAGCTTTATTTTTATCATAAAAAATGTCTTAAATATAATAAGGGGAGAGGGTGTTTTTTTTATTTTTTTTTTAATACAAAAAAACTAATCTTTTTCATTTTTATCTCAAAATTTTCTACTCACCATAATCTTACACTTAATCTCTACAAATGTGCATGCTCAAATATTAAGAAATGTGACAACATTAAAAGAAAAAAAAAATCAAATCAAATACTCCTCAACAAGGGGTACATTTTGGCACCATAAATAAAGCTATATCAATAAGTAAAAATGGCAAAGACAAATGGCTTGAATTCTTACACTTTGAAAACTCTTGTCATACTTTTAAAACTGCTTAATTAAACCATCTTTTGCCACTTTCAGAAATTAGTGTTGGACTGGATACTAGGGTGGAATGAAAAAAATGAATTTTTGATTTTCGTAAATGGGTAATTTTCATATTGACCTGATTTGAAGTATAACATGTTGTTTAACTTCGACTATCAGGCCCAATAAGTCATTTCCGACCACTAGTACATCCATCTAGCTTTTTCAAAAAGTGCCGCAATGGAAGTTCGTTCAAATGTAATTGGCAAATGACCCATTACAGAGGTTTCTCTACCAAGTTTTTCTTCTATTTTCTGTATTACATCTTTGTATTTCCCTGTTTGTCGTGCATCCATCATAAAATATTTCATTTTTGCGACGTCATCTATAGTCTACACATTTTGCTTAAAGTTTTGAAGTTATTTCAGCCTTTTGAAAATGTTTTTTAAAAATATTGCAAATGAAAAAATAGTGACGGGTGGTTATTAAATGGAAGAGAAATGTTTGAAAAACAGAAGTTTTTAAAACCATTGTAGATTATGATTTCAGTATGTGCACTAGGCCCAAAGTTCATCAAATTTTCTGAAGTTTCCGTTATTTTCAATTAAATTTTATAATTTAATATTTCCTCTCAATATTTACTTAAAGTGCCATTGAAATATTTTCTTAATCATTTTGTAATTTCTTTGGCCTGCCAACTCTTCACTTGCTCATGTAGAATTACTCAGGTCTAACACAAGTAAGTAGCTGCACTTCAAGTCCCACCTGCACTACCCTTCCTTCCAACCAATAAGAGCACACATTTACGTTTCTTAGACAAATCCGAAACATTTACATTGTTTCTTTGAGTCGGAAATTGTTTGCATTGGTTTTAATGGATGCACTACAAACAGGGAAATACAAAGATGTAATACAGAAAATGGAAGAAAAACTTGGTAGAGAGACCTGTAATGGGTCATTTGCCAATTACATTTGAATGAACTTCTGCTGCAGCATTTTCTGAAAAAGCCAGATGGACATCCTAGTGGTCCGAAATGATTAATTGGGCCTGATGGTCAAAGCTAAACAACATGTTAGACTTTCAAATCAGCTCAATATGAACCTATAGAGTTTGTCATTAATCAGATCAATGGGGCCAATAAAAGTAATTTAAGTACTGAGCTACAGTATCTTCCTGATATGTGCAAAATAGTTTAAACTGCGGAAATATCCCAAGAATTATAAAACAGAAGTCCAGGAAATCCAAACCGTCCCAAGCCAGATGGTTGACCATAGCAAACAGAATTTTTAAACCATAGTTCTTAAAAGAGTTCATAACTTTGGCGGTAAAAGTGTCGTTGATCTTATAGGATGAAGTGCAATTCAGATGTTACAAATGGAGCTATGAATTTGTGGAAAATTATAAAAAGTTACTTATCTCTTTGGGGAAAAGCAGAAAATTGAAATTCAGATCCATTCAAAACAATGCTTACTCTACACCCTAGAAATATACTGTTATTATTGTCGGTTCATAAGAGAGAGCATATAAAGAAACTGCTTTTAAAATATATCATCAACGCTAAATTTAGAAAACAAACAAGCAAACAAGTGAGAATGCTTTAAATCCCAGAAATTGATTTTTGAGCATCAAAATAAATCAATATGATTTCTTGGCATGATGTGGAAGATACAAAGTCACTTTTTAAATGTAATTTAACTACACAATGTATACAAAGATTACTGGAAGCTGAGAATTTGAATATGATTTTTAAATGTGCTCTTTTTATGCTTCCATCACAGACTCAATCAGCTGAAAGAGAAGTTAAACAGGTCACAATCTCTTCAAAACTGGTATGTGATCACAATAAAAGAGAAAGGTTAGTGTGTAAAAACAAGGATATCTGAAGGAAATATCCAATCAATTTACAACACATAGAAAAAATTTTACTGTTAAAGATGTATATAAGAAATGTGAATGTGTACTGTCATTAAGAGCAAGAATCTGAGAGAGTGTCATGCCTGTGATTCATGACCTCTCAGATTTTTTCCAAAAAATTAACAAATGTTTATTATCTTATTGAAAGACCAAATCCAGAATGTTTTGCTCTAAAGTTGAGTTGTTTAGTTTTTATGGATCCCTAAACTTGAAGGTGCGGCATCAAAAATTAAGCGGATTTTCAAGACATGGAAATTGCTGTGAGCCAAAACTCTTACCAGGAACTGTTTAACTCCAATTTTCTTTTTGTATATGGAATATAGAAGGTTGAAACTTTACAAAATAAATGTTAAATTTGTGGTAAGTTGTTGCCGTAAGGTTAGTGAAGGCCCTCAAAACAAGGCATTTTTGACGTTTTTTAGCGTTTTTGAGGTCCAAAAACAGCTTGTACATTTCAGTTGCCACGGCAAAAGTAGTGTCGTTTGAAAGACCAGTGTAAGCACTAGGGATGCACCGATAAGCAAATTGGCCGATTACCGATTACCGATTAATCGGTTGTTGATAATCGGCCGATTAATCGGCTAAACCGATTAATGATAAAGATGATTGCTTCTAATACTGCCAATTTTACCATCACTGTTTTAACTTATACAATTCCGAGTGAAGAAATAGTAAGTAATTTATTTTCGAGAATAGATTTTTTTTTCCATTTTCCTAATTTTCACAAAATAATTTTAATATTTTATCAAATTTTTTAGAACCAATTTCCAAATTATTGTCAATAGTATTACATTAACACATTATTAATTATGTTAATTGGACATAAAAATTCAAAAAAAAGGGGAGGGGGAGTCTGTGGTGAGCACTCCAATTTAGGAGTACTTTTACATTTTTTAATTATTAGTAGCAATTTAATTCAACTTTTATTCTTTGTGAAAATTAGAGGTTATCTAAAAGCACTGTACTAAGGAGAAAACTGTTGCCACATGAAAAATGTGTTGCAACATTGTCTATGTATATTTATTCAAAGTTGGAGAATTAATTTATTAAAAATTTTATATCAACTATGAGGATTATTACTGTTTTTAAAATTTTTCATCATAGTTTCTTAGTGAAGGTATACTTTGAAGAATAATATTAAAAAAATATATTTGGCCGATTAATCAGCCTAATTTTGCCGATTATTAATAATCGGCAAAGCAGCCGATTATGGCCGATTAATCGGCACTGCCGATTAATCGGTGCATCCCTAGTAAGCACTTTAAATTAATGTATAAATAACCGAGGAAAGTTCAACATGCTTTTAGTTGCGTAAGGCCGAAAAATGAAAAATGTCATATTTTACCGATATTCAAACGGTCATAACTTCCTCTGCCCACAACATATTGAAATATTTTTTCTACCAATGTCATACTCTATTCTTCGTCTGAACAGAACAGTTGAGTCCTTTGAGGCGAAATGCTTAAAAGTTTTTTACAAAAAATTCACACGAAAAAATACATTTTTTGTCAAAATTTTTTTAACATTTCGCCTCAAAGGACTCAATTGTTCTGTTAAGATAAAGAATAGAGCATGATATTGGCAAAAAAAATTATTTCAATATGTTGTTGGCAGAGGAAGTTATGACCGTTTGACTATCGGTAAAATATGACATTTTTCATATTTCGGCCTTACGCAACTAAAAGCTCGTTGAACTTTCCTCGGTTATTTATACATATTTTTAAAGTGCTTACACTGGTCTTTCAAACGACACTATTTTTGCCGTGCCAACTGAAATGTGCAAGCTGTTTTTAGACCTCAAAAACGCTAAAAAACGTCAAAAATGGCCTGTTTTGAGGGCCTTCACTGACCTTACGGCAATAACTTACCACAAATTTAATATTCATTTTGTAAAGTTTCAACCTTCTATATTCGATATACAAAAAGAAAATTGGAGTTAAACAGTTCCTGGTAAGAGTTTTGGCTCACAGCAATTTCCATGTCTTGAAAATCCGCTTAATTTTTTATGCCGCACCTTCAACTTTAGGGATCCATAAAAACTAAACAACTCAACTTTAGAGCAAAACATTCTGGATTTGGTCTTTCAATAAGATAATAAACATTTGGTAATTTTTGGGAGAAAATCTGAGAGGTCATGAATCACCTCATAATGCTAGGCGTGAGTTTCTCAGATTCTTGCTCTTAATGGGAAGGAAAGTAGTCATGGGTAGGACTCGAAGTGTGGTCACCTCTTCGTGGTGAGTTCTGCGTAGTTCTACATGAGCTAGCAAAGAGTTGCACAGTTCAAAGTAATTACAAAATGAATTAAAAAAGGTTTTGAAGACACTTTAACTTCATATTGAGAGGAAATACTCTGTTTAAAATGTTAAAATATCAGATGTTTCGGGAAATTTGATGAACTTTGAGCTAATGCGCGGACTGAAATTATAATCTAAAATTTCTTTAAAAAACCCCTCAGACCTTTCTCTTCCATGTAATAACCACCCGTCACTAGTGTTTTCATTTGCAATATTTTCTAAAAAAAATTGAGAAACCTTAAAAAACTCAAAAAAAAAAAAAAAAAATAACTTACTAAATGCGCAGACTAAAGATGGCGTTGCAAAAGTGAAATATTTTACAGAATTGGAACTAAGCCATATACACAGTAAATGAATGGTAACTGTTTACGAAAATCAAAAGTTCATTTGTTCCACTCCAACTTACTGGATACGAACGTTGAGATTCCGGAATCGTCAAAATTTAGAAGTGTGCTTGGAATGAACTTTTGTCATGCCATAATATTTAGACAATTTTTTAAAAATATATCACTATTTTCTGCATTAAAGGCCCTGGCTAAACTTTTTTCTTGGAAGATAAAGGTTTGAAAACTTGCCAATATTGCTATTTGTTTTCCTTCTGTTCAGTTGATACCATCTACTTTATTATTTCTTCATGTGCTATTGAAGCTTCTGCACTATTAAATCCAAGCATTCTATTTTGGACATAGGACTGGTCACCTTGTACCAACCCATTTAAAATGATTTTATAAGAAGATGATTTTTTTCTCCTACTTTACTCGTACAGTCATATTGACTGCCATACTGCAATCTAATCATAACTACATGCCTTATGCACAAGCAATGAATGAAAGTGAGTCTTTGTTAGTTATTTATAAATTATTTTACGCACCCTCTTTCTTCATTTTTTTTTTTGTAATAATAGGGTATATAACACTAAGGGCACATTTAGACTCCATGTATGTGCTTCCAAAAGCAGTATCCAAATGTGCTCTGTAGCTAGATGTTTATAATTTTGTTAAGCCTAGTCTAGTATTTTTTTTTGCCAAATTTGACTAATAAACCATTATATTCAACAAGCAAGCTATTTACTTTTATATAATTAATTTTTATAATGCAATAGGAGTATTAGCGTACATATAAATCCACCATAAATAACTTTTAAGTTCCAAAACTACATGATTGGCAGAACTCAGAAAGTTTTGCTGCCAATCACTTCATATATTCTTGGGAAGTGGGTCAAAGTGCTGTATTGAATTACATTTTTTTTTCATAATTTTATTTTTTTTAAGTTTGGGAAAGTCCAGCTGTGCCCATCTCTCAGCTTATCAGGTTTTCATAGAAGTTAATTTTCTCTGATGCCACAAATGTTTGGTAATGAATTGAAATCAAATTGAATGGCAGTTTTTACTTTGTTTTTGCCTTTACTTTTTGAGTTTTGTATTAATATTAGGTTTAATTTATGTTTTTTTCTTTCTGTATCAATATTATATTGTGGTAACTATCATCATAAAGCATTGCATTTACCTTAATCATAGAAGTTCTATAATTTTATGATAGTTATACAGGTCTTCAAAGCAAATGTAGTTCATTGTCTTTACTTTTTGAACTGATTCTCACTACATTATGCAGAATAATTCTAAATATATAAAGTTCTTTCCCATAGTCCATTTTATCAAATTCAACATTTTAAAAATAATGACTTTTGTAATTTTACATAATTTTCATTGAATCGTATTAAGTCGTGTGTTCATATTGCCTGGCATTTACAATGTCTGTACAATGTTGGATCTGATTTTTCCGAACTGGAGCAAAAGTAACTTTTGCATTTCCTTTAAGTTTTTATATCTAGTTTCAAAAAAAAAAAAAAAAAATAAAATATTACTTGCATTTTTGATTCTTCAGAAGTTGTAGTCTACAGCATCTTCCACAATCCTGCTCCTCCAGGAATTTTAATTGTAAAAAAAGTTTCATACATTGTCTTCTGCAACTGCTAATCCTTTCATGGTTTCACACTAAACAATGTTTGGATGTATTCATTGAAACACATCAAAAGTTACATTTGTATTTTTTCAAAATTGTTGTAAAAGACTATCAATAAATAAATAAATAAATATTTCAATATTTAATTATTTTTGTATTTGTTAATTTTAAAGTTTTGTGAAATTCATTCTTTACAAGAAACAATCAAGTAACATATCAAATTCAGTGTTAAGAAGTAAAAATTTAAATGTAGAAGTCATGATTAAGCCTAGTATAAGTTTCTAGGCATCAAAATGAATAACCTAGGTGTCATTTTAGATGAATTAAATATATGTATCAAAATATATATTTTTTAAATTACAAAACTCACTTCTGGTAAGCAATGCTGTATGCTAAACAATGCCAATTGCATATTCGTAAAATATAAAAAAGAAAATGACTTTAAACACAAAGTTAATTACATATGATAATTACTGTCACAAATTTACGTTACGGACCAATCACAATAAGTATGGAAAGAAAACCTTCAAACTGATCCTAAACCTTACATGTCAAACTTGGTGCGTAGAATTCAAAATCTAGGGGTCAGATCAAAATTTTTGACGGTAGAATGACTAACGACTGCATATTTCTAACATTGGTCAAATTAAACTATGGACGATTCTCTCAAAAATAAGTTATTTCATAATTCTGTAGCTGCCACACAACTCTTGAGTTATAGCATTTTAAAGTACTGACTACAAAAAAGAGTTTTTTAATGAAATTCAAATATATGAATAACTTATCAATTTCGATTGTTTGATTAAAATGTGTATACAGTCAAACCTTGTTAATTTCTCAAGCTAGGTTACGAATACATCTGTAAAAAGTACCTGATTAGCTAACATATTGATAATGCTTCAATTTTATCGCCACTAAAGCTTGTGGAGCAAAATATCATAATCTATTGAAACAAAAGTATTGCAATACTTTGTCAATTAGCTTTTGCAGTGGCATAAAAAAAAAAAAAAGATGCTAACAGAAATTGATGTGATGTGCAAATCAACACAGGCGAACAAAAAAGGTGTAGAAATTGCTAATTGGGTCCAATACTTTCTTTCTTTCATTTTTTAGTATTACAATTGATACATTTTAATATTTGCATTGTTTTCTAATGTTCTTGGTTATAAAATTGTATTATAAACTCGTGAAACTTTCTTCATTAAGTCATGCATGAGGTCTCTTTGTAGCCAAAACTTTTAAGTAATACTTTTAATTGAAATTTAATAAATTGCTCAAAATTTTCAGTTATAACATTAAATGAAATATGTTTCAGCATCTGAAAATGACAAAATCAGTCTTTCTAGTCCACCTGCACCTAATCTTGGTTTTTCATTTTCTCGGACATCTTCTACAGGCTCAATAGATCTTTTAACATCATCTTCAGCTCAAAACACAGGTATTTTTTTTTAAATTAGACTTTTTGGAACTGAATCTTTTTTGTATGTATGGTGTTCTTCAACAGGTGCATCAAACTGACTGATCTACTACAAAGTGTTTACTGTTGAAAATTGGGAGTCAAATCACAATGGCAGTAATGAAATAAATGGCTTTCATTTTTTGTTTCCTTGCCTTAGTTATCAGATTTTGTATTTTAGCCACAAACTGGTTTTTTGACTTGTAAGCCTGTAATCTTTGTGCAGTACTAGTGAAGAAAAACATAGGTTCTAGAATCTTTCTCCATCTATTCTAAAATTTATTATTATTATTGATACACTGATGTTTTGTTACAAAGGAAATAAATGAAAGTTCTTTTAGTTTTCATTGAAAATAGAGTTTGTAAATGTAAATGAGATCGCAAAATTGCTTTAGCATTGGTTTTTCTAAAAAATAATGGTTGATTAATGCTATAAAAAATATAGTGTATAATTTGAAGTTTTATATTTCATAGTATACTAGTTACACTCAATGAAGAATATTAAATATGAACATAAAAATGTTTTAAAGCAATGGTTTAAAAAAGTTTGATTTATATCACTATTAAAGCAGGTGATTTAAATTGTTGACACCCTGAAAGTAATTGGAGACCAAGCAATATTAGTTTGAGAATTCATTTCTTGAGATAAACGTGTCTAATTCATCTAAATGTTCATTCCTCCTCCCCTTTTTTTTCTGCACTGTTATGGATGGCTTAAAAAGAAACACCAAATGAGCTATTAAGATGTTTTAAAAATGATTAAAAATGCCTTCAATTTGCCGATTTTGCTCTCGATTTTATGGAGCAAGTTAAGAAGAAATCTCGCATGAATGTAATTTCACATAGTATTTAAAAAATATATTCAAATTTTAAGCTGCTCAATTTTTCCTCTTCATTAAAATGTTTTTTCAGCTCTGTATGTGAGTTACATACATAGGAAGGTATGCACATAGAAACACATTTTGACAAAACCTCATTGAAATGGATTGAGGGACAGTTAAAATGCATTTTTTCCTCTTAATCTGCAAATAAATGAGGTACTGACAATGAGAAATAAAATTTAGCAATTTGTTTAGGTGAATTTAAATAGAAATATTAATGATGAAATCCACGTGATTTTTTTCCTTTGTACAAGAAAGTAAAATATACGTACCTTTCTCGTGTCAGACTAATGTAGAGCTTTAGTTGCGATAAACTGGTAATCCGAGTTTTCAGTAACCCAGGTAGCATGAGCCCCAATAACCTTGGATTTCTGAGACACTACTGTGTTTGCTTTGTTTCATCTAGTTGATAGATAGTAGGTAGAATGTTTTATTTTTGGTGAAATTTTAGTGAAATAATTGTAAGTGAGATATTTTTCTGTGGTGTATCTCAGAATTATGGAAGTAGCTAATATATATCAATAATTTATCATTAAAAGTTGTTCTGCATTTGTAAACTTGACAGCATAGTTCTCGTATTTCAGACGATGAGGATAGTGAAGAGAAATCCACTTTGAGCTATAAAGAACGCAGGCGTGAAGCTCATACGCAAGCTGAACAAAAAAGAAGAGATGCTATTAAAGTATGTAATGTCTCTTATTTAAAATTTTCCATTTGATATTGTTCTGATTCTTTTTTCCTTTCATTACAATAATTAATTTTCCATTATGTTGTTATTATTATTATCATTTATTATTTTTGATAAGATCTTTTTGGTTCTCCCTGGAGCCCATTGAGCATTGTAAATGAGTTGTTGTTGTGGTTTAATTGGAATTATTTAAAAAAGGATTATAAAAATGCATTTCTTCAGCTTAAAAGAAAAATAATACTCAACTTCACATTTTCTAAAAAAATTTCATCCGATTTGTTAATTAAAAAAAAAAAAATCTTTACTTTGAGCTCTTAGAAATGATTGTAGAGTCATGAATTCTGAAGGCAAATGGGCTGATGAAAGAAATTGAGCTGTACTGCCGTGGGCAGGTAAAGGGTAGTAACTGCAAATTTTTCGATTTAATTTTTTTGCATTCTTGAAATCTATGTTACATTAGTTTTATGGTACAAACATATTTTTGGGTTTCCGATGAAAAAAACTTTTTAATCAATAGTAATTAGCAGTAACTGCATTTTTTGTTACTTTGGGCAGGTAAACGGCAGTATCTGCATATCTGCAGGATGAACATAATATGAATCGCTGTGCAAAACTTGCATCAAACCGCAAAAACTGTTTTCCTTAAAACCTAAACTGAGCGAAAGTAGGGTTGCCCTAATAGGAGGTCACAGGAGGTCATTGGTTGCATTTCAATGTTCCCGAAGGGGATGTTTTATTCCTTTTTGGGGTGAATCAGTATTAATATCAATGCAGACTTAAGTGATATAAATTGGCGCTGCCACTTGGCGATATATTGCCAAGCTTTTGGTCGCCAAGTGCTTGTCGCCAACTTGTTGACATATCGCCGAATTGGCGACAAATTTGGAGAAAAAAGTTATTTTATGAGTTTGGGTTCAATTTAGCGCTATTGGCGGTATTTTGTGAAAAATCCACTGAATTATGCTAAAATCGGTGATATTTAGAAAATGAATCATTGTAAATCATTTTTTGCATTGTTTCGTGGAAAATTAGGGGTGTAAATGTTTGAATTGTTATCTTGCTCACTTGAAAGCACTATTTTAACACTTAAGGCATCTACTAAGAAATTTACACGTAAAAGGTAGTGTGGGGTCCATATCAAATTTTTTTCTTTCAAATAAAGTTTCTCTTCACTAGCAGACAATATTTTTCACGATTTCATAGATACACAAGCAAAGCTTGGCAGACGACAAACAAAAATGCAGCAATGAAATTATTGTATTTAGATTGTTTTGTTTTCTTTTAATTACAGTTGCTTTCATACTAACAGACGATAGTTTTGCTGTTTAATACCAAGCTGTTGCATTTTTAATAGTTCTATGAAAAGAATCGTCAGCGCAACAAGCATTTCAAGCGCTCTTTTTTTCAAAGGAATTTCTTGTTTTGATGCAAAGTACAAAGCATTAACTGCTTTGTAGTAAATTTAAAAAAAATGGTGCGGACTACTACTAATGGTGGTGCCACACTACTTCCTTTTACATTTAAATTCCATAATAAATGCCTCAAGTGTTAAAATAGTGTATTAGAGTGAGCAAGATAACAACTCAATCATTTACACCCCCAGTTTGTCAAGAATCAATGCAAAATAATGTTTTACAATGATTTCTTTTCTAAATATCGCAGATTTTAACATGATTCAGTGAATTTTTCTCAAAATATGCCCAATAGCGCCAAATTAAATCCATATTAAAAAAAAAAATCATTTTTTTGCCAAATTTGTCGTTAACTTGGCGGCAAGCACTTGGCGACCAGAAGTTTGGCGATATATCGCCAAGTGGTTGAACCAAATCATATCACTCAATCTACATTGAAATTTACATTGATTTACCCCAAAAAGGGGTAAAAGACCCCCTTGGGAACATTCGAATGCAACCACAAGGGCAGGTGCACAACTAGACCCCCTCAGAGTTTGCATACCTAACTAGAAGCTTCTACGGCATGCAGTTTTTGAGTTATGCAACATACACACGCACATACATACATACAGACGTCACAAAAAAACTTTTAATTAACTGGGGGATGGTCGAAAAAGATATTTCCTCGATTTATATGTTGGTGGGTACATATGCACGTGCTGATAGGTTGAAAAACACTGCTTTATACCTTGAGCTCTGCCTAAAAAATTTACGAGTTGTACCGTACCAAGTGCGGTCGCTCGCTGGTATTGTAATTTCACATTAGCTACCAGTTTTTTTTGGCTCTCTTTGCTTTATGAGAGGATTTTTGCTTCCAACTCGACTACTATCGTATTCCATGCTGATGATTTGTGCCAAGTTATTTGCTGCTGAAATTACAACCTTTTTTAGTAATTTTAAATATAATTGTAACCTTTAATTAGAGATGAAAAGGGTCAGAAAATTTCAGAGAAAAACATTTTTTTCCAGGGTTTTTTTATGTGGTGCTTATTTTCGTAAATTTTTTTTCGGAATTCTTTGTAAAAAAATGTTCTGAAATTTATAATATTTACATTCCAATGCTTTTTATTTGTTTAATCATCTTTCTATGTTAATATCCCAGATGAAAACATTAACTTTGATAATGCAATCTCAAAGATAATTTAATTTCCCTAAGTATAAGTGTTATGTGCTACTTTTCTAACTGAAATGTAAATGTTTACACAGAATATCAGTAACATTAATGTTACTGATGGTAAGTGGATGGTACTGTGGAAGTATTTAAGTTAAGGTTTTAAAAAATATTCTAACGAACAAGATAATGGGCATTTGACTGCTAAATAATGGAAGCTTAATATAAGTATGAAAGCATTATTGTCCACTGTCAGCGGCGGATACAAACTACCATTTTAGGGGAGGGGGGGCTCATGCTAATGAGTATAGGGTTTTAAGCTCGAAAAATTTCAGAAACTGCTTCTGTTTTATGAAAAATACCATATGGGCTAGGAATAAGGCATAAACGTTTACTCAGTAATATCATGATCAATAAAAAAAGTAGTATTTCAAATATTTATTGTTAAAAATAAGAAACAAACTGAGAAGATTACTGCATTCCTTCGCATGTTATTCATAATGTATTTGACCACACTGGTTGCATAATGTTAATGCTTTCAAGGTCGTGTGTGTGGGGGGGGGGGGTAGGTCATGGCCCTCCCCCTGTATCCACCTTTGTCCACTGTCCCTAATCAGATTTTTTTTTTTTTTTTCAGTGGTCTGTCTAGGTAGCAAAAAAATAAAGAAAAAAAAATCTCCTAAATAGATTTTTACATAGTTTCAGCATCCCAATATGAAATCAAGTTTATTTCCCTTGCATTTTGCATCAGTACCATCCGACAGTTTTCTTAGGCTTTCATGAATACTAGGTTCAACTACAGAGCAAATAACTTTCTGTTTTAGTAACAATCATCATAACTTTGTTAGAAAGATTTTTTTTTGTATGGAACCTTCTTAGTTTCTTAGATAGGTGTATTTAATATCAATGTAAATAGAACACAAAAGATATGTCAATAATTACCATCTTAACTCATAATGAGTTACTTTGAACATTATTGTGTAGTTTTGCTATTTTCATGCCCATAAAGAGGGAACCTTTGCTCAAGGTATGTAAAATTTTAACAAAAGCTGCCATAATGTCTTGTCAGGTGAAACACTTTGAAGTATCATAACTGTCTTTGTTAGTACCATCCAGTACAAAAGTTATAATCATGTGAATGGTAAATATAGGCTGATTATAAATGATACTAAGTGTACTATTTCTAACATTTTAGATGCTTGCTTTTTTGGAAATTACTTTTTTAATTATGGAAAATTTTATTCTATAAGTTTAATATAATTGAATATAGATAATAAATTTGATGAAGCAATTATTAGTCAATTGATTCATGTACTCAATATAAAGAAAAGAAAAAGAAAAATAAATGCATTCATAAATTTGTCAAATTGAAAAAAGTATTCCTAAAATAAATGAAGCTGTTATGTGAACTCTTGCAATTTAACAAAAGTGCATTTCTTACCTATGAAGTTTTGAGTTGAAAGTTTTGGACTGAAAAATGACACCTTTCTACAGAACTGGTTATATCTGTACATATGTATGTAAATTCATGTAACAAACTTTTTATAGAAAAAGAATGACTTCTTGTTTAAAATCTCACAAATCATCTGCAAAAAAAAAAAGTAATTTAAGAATTTATAAAAATCATACCCTTACTGCTGGATGATGACTGGACTGTTGAATTTTTGTTGTTTTGAACTTAGAAGTCTACTGTCAGTTAGAAAGCAGAAAGGTTTTTAAAAATAGCTTTGTGTATTTTTTTAAGAAAAAAAATGAATAGCAGCTATATATATGTAACTCTTAAACACCTTTTTAGTTCTGTAAGATATTGCAGCTATTAAATTTTGT
Source organism: Uloborus plumipes (assembly GCA_038373865.1). NCBI lineage: Eukaryota > Metazoa > Arthropoda > Arachnida > Araneae > Uloboridae > Uloborus > Uloborus plumipes. Next base: position 23,676 of record JAXGGA010009206.1, on the reverse strand, counting down.
TTTAAGTCGTAAAATACAATTCTTCCAATTTTTTTCTGGAAAAACCCCAACATTTATTTTTCCTCCTCAGCCTCAAAATTTTGCAGCTCTACCCTTGATTTATGTGATTGGTAATACTTTCATTCTTGGTTAGGCAAGAAAAGAAAGTTCAAAGATTAAAAAAAAATTATCTTTTGCTACTCTCTATTTTTTCACGAATAAGAAAGGCTCAAAATACTACTCAATTACTACTGGGTGTTTACCCAGAATACCCGAATCTTCATAATTCCTCTTTAATGATATTGATTTGCTTAATAAAATTTGCTGCAAGTAATGAAATTTTCAGATCAACATGAAAAATTATTTAGATTAAAGTTTCAGGAAGCTTATATATATTTTATTATTATTATTATTGTTATTTTATTTTTTGGAAATATTGATCTGTGTATGTCTTAACTGATCTCTTTAAAAAGCTATATTTTCAAGAATTTGAAATGTTAAAAGCTTGAAATTTAAGATATCATGCCTCACAGTGACTTGGTTCACTTTTTTTGAAAGGCAATATACAATGTTTTATTGTTTCTGATAACAAATATGATTTGTGCTTATAAATATAGTTATAACTTTCCATATTCTTAAATAGTTAAGTTCTTTTCATTTAGAGAGGCTATGAAGACTTGCAAACTCTTGTTCCCACCTGTCAACAACAAGATAGTATCAGTAGTTATAAACTAAGCAAAGCTACCATTCTGTCTAGGTGTAAGTTTTTTTTTTTTAATATTTGGTATTTCAATTGGTTTATTTAAAAATCACAAGACTATGTAAATTGGTTGAATACCGTCAAACTTTTTTTGAAAAGTTTTTTAATGTGAAATAAATACAGGAATGATGGAAAACAAGAACACAAACACATAAAATTCATAAGTTTATCTTTTGGGGTTATATAAAACACTTTTTTTACAGTGCAAAAATATGCGAGTTATGAATGTAACAACAGTTGACAGAAGTTAACTTAAGTTGAATGTCTTTGTATCTGTAATGTCCTGCTTTTTTATGTTGAAAACCCATGAGCCATGTGCATGCCATCTTTTACAAGAGTTTGTGCTTTTACCATTTATATTATTTCGTAAGAAGAAATTTTTATACCTTTGAGTTACAGTAGTTTGCTGTAAAATAACTAAGAGCAATAGAAAAGTTAATTAATATAACAAATGATTATTTTTTGTCTTTGTTCAAAAATAATTACATTACTTACACAAATGTGAAATGTGCAAACTTTTTTGAAACTGAGGTAGTGAAACTTTTTGGTTTTCTAATTATTTATAATTATTTTTTTCCCCAATTAACATTTTCTAATACAAACTATTTGCAGGGGTAAACGTTTTCAGCCTTTTGTCGGATTTCCGTCCTTTTTTTTTTTTTTAATTTGAAACATAGCTCGACAGAACAAGATAAGTGTTAAAAAGTAATGAATAATTTATGAGTGAGTTAAATCAGGGAAGTTTATATCATTTGTGATCATATTTAGAGATTGCTACCAGTTACCTAACGATGAAAAATAAATTATTCTTACACAAAGTTTTTAAAAAAAATTCTTAAAAAATCATAAATCTTCAGCGTTTTTGTTAATACAGTGAAATTCTGTTACGATGAATACCAAAACAGTATCAGTTTTAGCGAAATAAATTTTCAGTCCCGATTCACTTGCTATTATTTTACTTGAATTCTATTGCAACGTAACTCCAATTACCGGGAAAAAAATTTGAAATCCCTTGAATTTTGTTGTTACATGATTTTACTGTATTACATGTTTTGAATGATTTTCCTTGAAAATAAAGTTTTTATATTTTAAGTATTGTTTTGAGTGATGTATTCAATCCTTTTATTTTCTTAAAAACTAAATTTTGAGCAGTGCACCTTTTTTTTTTGAAAAATATCAATCTTCAGAAATTTTTCTAACTTCCCCCCATGCTACTTATTTGAAAGAATATAGTATCATTACCACTTAAAAAAAAAGTCTGATTTAGTATTTTAAATATCTTAGTTTGGATTCCATTTGTAATTGTGAGATCACTTTCTGGTTAAAAGTTAAATGTATTTTCAAACAGATCAGACAAATGAAAATTTTTTTATGCTTCTATTTTATAAAGTTTCTTTTTTATCTATTTCTCTTGTTTGTGGTCTTATACTCAATGGACACTGTAAGAAGAGTCGCTTTTAATTTTTATAATATTTCATTATATGTATGACTTGTTAAAAATAATTTTTAAGGCTATAATATTGATCTAACAATTGTTCTATAGTAGCCAAGTACTTTTCAGCATTATTGTCCCTCCTTTCCCCAACACAGATTGATAGGTAATGGTAAAGCTTTATGTATTGCTAGCTGACCCGGCCACGAGTTGCTGTGGCTAAGGTATGGGTTAAACTATAATGTTTCAATAGAAAAGGAAAAACTTTTACACAGGTAAAAGTTCACAAATTACAGTAAAACCTTTTTTTATTACAATACAATTGGAATACAAAATCACAAAAAAATGAATATTGTATAACTTAAAAACCCGAAAGGTACAATATTTACGAAACATTCAAATTTTGAATCGCAAACTATGAGGTGTGTATTTATGTTACAAAATAATGTGACTGTAAAAATAGTGTGTATAGAAATAATTTTAATCTTCGCACCTAAATAAAAGATATTAAAAAAAAGTTTTACTGTTATTTGCGAATTTTACCTATGTAGAATTGAAAATTAGAGTGATTTAGTTAAACTGAGCAAACTACCGTATTACCTACGGTTATAAATGTGCAAATTGTCGTCCAAGAATACATTTGTATTTACTAAGGAAACAAAATTAAAAAATAAGCTATAATAGTTATAATTTGAAAACTTATGAATGCAGAGAGGTACGTTTAGAAAATACAATTCTGAGCAAAATCCCTCTAAATTTTAATATTACACAGGTAAAAGTTCACAAATTACAGTTAAACCTTTTTTTTATTACAATACAATTGAAATACAAAATCACAAAAAGAATGAATATTGTATAACTTAAAAACCTGAAAAGGTACGATATTTATGAAACAGTCGAATTTTGAATCGCAAACTATGAGGTGTATATTTATGTTACAAAGCAATGTGACGGTAAAAATTGTGTGTATAGAAATAATTTTAATCTTCGCACCATAAAACAGTACATTTTCCCTCCTAAGAATTTGTTTTTTGAATAGTAAATACCAAATGTATTGTTGAACAATAATTTGTAAATTTATTGCTGCAGATGGATACGCTTAGCAAATACAATTCTGAACTAAATCATTAAAAATTTAAATATTACATAGGTAAAAGATCACATAATGCAGTGAGCCTTTCTTTGTCTAAATACACCTGACATAAAAATCACTAAACAATATGAATGTTTTATAATTCAAAGCTCGAAAAAGGTATGATATTTTTCTCTAAAATAATTTTCCTAAAAAAATATTTGCACCTAAACATAAGTGAAAAATATTTTTAAAACATACAAAATAGCATATGTTAAGTATCTAAACTGCTTTAATAAATTGAATTAAGTAAAGGAGAAGTAAGCAAATAATACTTTTCCGAATATTGGTTTAATAATACTTACAGGCACAATTTAAATTAAGATAATCGGGACGAATATGCCAGAAAACGATTCGACATCCTTGATCGTTACCACTATTGCTTTTTACTTCCGAAGCAACTGACAACCCACCAGCTGATTTTATCTTATAGAAGCCAAGAATACAGAAAAGCTGGTAGCTAAATAGATAGTTTGCAATAAAAAATATATTGCGGTCCAAAATTGAGATAAAAACTATCCTATCATTTAAGTTGAACCAAACTGAAACTGCGTGCAAAATTTGGTTAAAATTGGTTCAGTAGCTGAGGAGTCCATTGGCCACAAACACAGGGACACGTAATTTTTATATATTAAGATATTCATATATATTATAGGTGTAGAAAAATATTTTTAACCTTTAAAGAACCATGGGATGAGCATGACGTCTAGTTTTATTTAAGATTATGTTTTAATTGCAGAAAAAATGTAATTAATTTTTCATAAATTATAGGAATATTTTTGAGTTGAGTAATGAACTAAGCAAATTTTGAAAAATTATTATGATATATCATGACTAATACACTGCGATGCAAAAGTTTAGACAAATGGCAAATATATGAATAAAAAGAAAACTACTCAACGAAATGCTTTCAAATTTCTACTGCAGGTACACAATATGGTCTCAAATATGTGTCTGGAGTTCTTAAAAATATAACTGGAACCAATTTTTGGACATTGCACAAGACATTTTTTTTCATTGTTGCAAAAGTTTAGACAATAGTCAGATTTTATGCAAATATCCTTTAAAATGTGAATGGTGGAGGAAAGGCGGGACTTTATTATTCGAATATAAAGTGCAGAGATTGCTGAATAAATAATCAAAATCTCAAAAGCTCTGTAGTTCTCGTTTTAAGAAGATGAGAAAGTTTGGAAGCCGAAATTTGAAACTGAACCTACTTTATTAATTTTTTGTATTTTAAATCGGCTCTAGTATGGTAGTACATTGTTTTGTACATAGTGGAGAGCAAATTCAGACATGCGTATCAATCAAAAGACCAAGAAAAATTATATTTCCTAAGGATGAAGAAATGAAAAAATGGCTCGAACAGACGATTTGCCCCTCAATCCTACGAAACTTCAACTTGGGTCAAAAACAGCACGTGACAGCATAAGTAGATAAACAGCAGAAAAGGAATGCATAAAAAAAAACAAAGAATTGTGCCTGATCCTTTTCGGACAGAGTGTCTCAAATAAGCCATATTTTAATGTGAAAAGCAGCATATGTATCATCGTAACTAAAAAAGGATGGTACTTTCTTTGATAAAAATTATTAAAATTGGGATGGCTTAGATAGATTATAATTATTTTCGCCGGACTTGAGAAATATCGAATGATCATATGCTGTGTTTCTTTTCCCATTAAAATCTGGGTTATTTGGGACACTCTGTCCGAAAAGGCTCAAGCACAATTCTTTGTTTTTGTTATGCATTCCGATTCAGTTGTTCATCTACTTATGCTTTCACATGCTGTTTTTAATCCAAGTTGAAATTTTGTAGGATAAGTGGCAAATCATCAGTTTGAGCCGTTTTTTCAATTCCTTCACCCTTAAGAAATATGATTTTTCTTGGTCTTTTGATCGAGATGCATTTCTGAATTTGATCTCCACAAAGTAAAAAACAATTTACTACCATACTAGAGCCGATTTAAAAGACAAAAAATTAATAAAGTAGGTTCATTTTTAAATTTCGGCTTCCAAACTTTCTCATCTTCTTTATATGAGAACTACAGAGCTTTTGAGATTTTGATTATTTATTCAGCAATCTCTGCACTTTATATTCGAATTATAAAGTCCCACTTTTCCTCCACCAACCTCATTTCAAAGGATATTTGCATAAATCTGACTATTGTCTAAACTTTTGCAACAATGAAAAAAAATGTCTTTTGCAATGTCCAAAATTTGGTTCCAGTTATATTTTTAAGAACTCCAGACACGTATTTGGGACCATATTGTGTACCTGCAGTAGAAATTTGAAAGCATTGAAAGCACATACCTTTTCCACTTCCACTGACCCCCCTTGAGATTCCCGGTGAATAAAAGGTGGTTACCCTAAAATTATAGCAGTACTTTTCATCCTATGGAACCAGCTGGACACCTATATGCACACAAGGTTAACATACTAGCTGTTGCTAGAAGCATTTATTTCATTACATTCTAACTTGACTCTGATAGTAGCACTTGCAGTTCTTATGAGTTGTAACACTTTTCGTACAGTAAAATTAAATTTGTTTGATAACCCTTGTAGTCATTTGAAATACTCTAAAATAAATCTTCATGTTTGATGTCTTTATTTAATCATAATAAATATTTTATCCCGCTATTGCTCCAAAGATGATAATTAAATTATTCAGAAGTGATATATTGTATGAAAGTTACTGGATAGTATTTTGTTCTCTTCATCAGTTTTAATTGCAAATGGCTCATACCAAGTAATATACAGTATAACATCTTTAATTTAGAATCCTCGGGACTAAAGCAATTCCAAATTGTGAAAAATAAATTGCTAATTCGAAATTAAATGTGAAATAAGTAGTATTTTATAAAAATAATATTTTTGTAGCATATTGTAATGTGAATTTTAAGCTTTAATAACTAATTTGAAACGTGCATTTAAAAGAAATTAAGATTTTGAATAGTAGCGCCATCTGTTGTTATCTCCGAAAACAAAAACAACAACGATAAAATTTTCTTATAAGGTCGATATATCAATTATTATAGCAATACAAAGTATACACCTTTCAAATAAATGAGAAATATTAATTAATCAATCATTGTTTCTGTTTGAGGATTCACAAAGTTTGAGGATTTTTTGTCTGGAGGATTCATGAAGATTTCTCTCAGTCAACATGTGGCGCCATCTTTTAACCGCTACAGAAAATAATTGAATTTTTTTTTTTTTTCCTTGAAAGGTGAAAAAATGTCTGAATTTTGATTTCTCGAACTACAGAAGTCCAAATAACAATGTTATACTGCATTTCAATTTTAATAATCTGCCGTGCTGTAATGTCTCAAATTTTATTCATTATTTTTTACAAATAGATGAAACTCAAATTTGTTTTTTCAGATTTTTTAATGGGTATCTACAGTAGAAGCTTGATTTTACGTTACCCGTTTCAACACAATATCCCGCTTCCAATGTCATTTTCTGCTGGTTCCCAAAAAAGACTATAATTATAATGTTAAAAGATTCTGGATATAAGGTTTTCTTTTTTGGAAAGTCCGCTTAATACCTTTTTCTAGAAATAGATCATAATCGTTTTTCATCTACAAAACTTACATAAACTTATTTTTAAGATTTTTTTTTAAGATAAAATTTGATTCAAAGCTGGTTGCAAGCTACTTTGGCTTTTTTTTTTTTTGTTCTGAATTATGATCCTATTTGAGAGGGGATTTCCCTAATTGTTTGAACCAAACTTCTTTCACAGCAAAACTGACAACCAGAGGTGCTGACACTCTTTTTGAAATTTTACAAGAAGACAATATGGCATGTATTGTCAATCACATCATGACCTCTCTCAATATCAGATCTGTACCCACTTCGGATGATAATGATGAAATCATGCAGACAGAAGAGATAATGTGGAGTGTCCCCACAGTTGATTAAGTGATTAAAACCATAAAAACTCTAAAACATTGAATTTTTTTCGGAAAACTGCCCAAGAAGCAAATTTGTAAAATTTGTTAGTATTAATGTGCTACAAATGAAATTGTACCCAAAAAAAAGGGAAGATTACACCCCCCCCCCCCACTATTCTATTTGATAAGTGACAATTTTTAAATAGTATGCATGGATTATCAGCACCGCCATCCAACAGAAAACGCTAAATTGGGGTTTCACTGTATTCGTAAAAATGTAATGAACAGAATCCGAGGAATGATGGCACATGTCATTAGTGATTTCATGTGGAATGACCCAAATACACTTATTAAATAATCCACATTGTTCAGGAATATAAAACTGTAATGATTTATTTTGTTGAGATTTATAAAACCAATGACTAAACATTTACATGGTCTAGTAGTATCGTAATTTACGCTCAGTGCAAACTATCTGATTTAAAATGATCTTTAATTTCTCAAGTTGTCATTACCTGGGCTTTAACAATTTCTGGGTGAATTCTTTCAAGAGAAAAATCTATTATCAGGATTTATATGCTTTTTCGAAACTCTTTCAATACTTCTTCATTTATGAAATTTTTTTGAAAGATCCTTTAATCTGCTGAATTTTAGCACTAGCTCCTTCATTTTTAGCTGTAGACTCCATAATCTTTTCTTTTTGATAGTCTAAAGCTAAGACAGAGGGCATAATAACAAATATCAATTTTCTTGGTTTATCATTAAAACAGATATTCCTTCCAACTTCCCATATTGGCATCAAAGGGGCAATTTATCACTATAATTTTTATACTGAATTTCAGGCAGCAGATCCGCACTCTGATCGGAACCCACCTGTCTTTTCATTTCATAAAAATGGTGTTTTATAGTCTGAGCTACGGCAGGAAGCAGGGTTGAGTGATTTAAATCAACCCAATTTAAATTGGGATTTTAATCATGATTTAAATCAATTGATTTTTTTGAAGACTATCATTGATTTAAATCATGATTTTCAAAAAATGAATTTTTTTAATAGAAAAAAACAATAAACAAGTAAATATCACTTATAAAATAAAGCTTGTTAAGAAACTAGCTTTTGTATCCTTTTTTCCTGTTTCTATTAATCTGTAATAGACCCCTAAAACTTTGAAATACTCTGCAAAAATCAAGATATAACAAGAGATATAAAAAGATTTTCTGTAATTGCATACAGTGCTCTTTCATTGAAGTTATATATTTGTAGGAAGTATAAGGTAAATTTGTGGTTGTTTTCCTCCATTATTTTTACAATTTAGCGTTATAGGAACAATTCCTTTCTTTCTGTTTGTTACTTATTGTAACTTTTTTTTTCTTTTTATTTATTGTATTTTGAGTTTGTTTATCTGCACTGCTAGGCTGCTTGCAGTAGTAGGTTATTATTTCAATTTGTAAAATATACGCTCCAAGTTTATTGATTTTTTTTTCTAGCAATTGATTACATACAGTTTTTAATACAACAAAAGAAGAAACAAGAGGAAGAGTTAAACGCTCTTAGAAAAGAAGTTGTGGCTTTGAATATTATGAAACAGTAAGTTTTGTAGCTATTTTCATCTTTTATTTTAGAAATATCCTTTTAAAATCTTTTTATTAATAGCTGAAATGAAAATTTTTCTTTCAGAAATTATGAAAGAATTGTGAAAGTTCACCAGAGCCAACCTGGGCAGAACAGTAGTAAAGTCAGTGATGAGATGAAGTTTCAAGTGGTAAGGTTTGACCTTCTAATATATCTTTTCATTTGGACACTTTTTTTGTTAAATCTATAGATTATTCTTCAAATCAATATTAATATGTATCAGAATATTTACAAATACAAATACACAGGTGATGACCAGCAACGAGTTCTGAGCCCAACTGGGCTGGTCATAGTCAAATTATAGCAAGCAGATTTATGTCCCTCTTAAAGCTATCTACTCCCTTGCTCCTTACCAACTCTTCCGGTAAACTTCCAAGTTTCCATTACCCTGCCAAAATAGTTATTTTTCTGAATTTCCAGGTTAGCCTGATATTTAAACAGCAAAAAACAATGGCCCCTTTTCCTACTTACGGTGCAAAAATATAACCCCGTAACATCTTTTTGGTAAATTTAGCCAACTTATACATGTCCCCTCTGATTCTCCTTTGCTCAAGACTATACATATTAAGTGTTCTAAGTCTGGAATCATAGTCTAAATTAGAAAATCTGTTCACTAACCTTGTAACCCTTTCCAATAAATTAATATCTTTCTTAAGATAAGGAGACCAAAACTGAACAGCATACTCCAAATGAGGTCTTACTAAACTTCTATCTAAACACAGAAGAACCTTCTTAGATTTGTTTGCAATAGTTCTATTAATAAACCCAAGCATCCTATTGGCTTTGTTACTAGCTATGCTGCATTGTTGACTAAACTTGAAGTCCTGATTAAAGACACCTAGATCCATAACATTATCTACCCTACTAATGATTGAACCAATGTAAATAATAGCTTTTATGCTTATTTCCGTAACCTATATACAGCACTTGACTTTTCCCAACTTTAACTGCCATACCCCACTTGTCTGCTTCCAGAAACATTTTCATGAATGTCATTCATAAAAAAAAATAAACAAAAGGGGACCTAAAACTGATCCTTGAGGAACCCCACTTAAAACCTTACTAAATTTAGAATGGTTACCCCTTACAACTACTCTTTGTTTTCTTCCTGCCAGCCAGTTCCTAACACAAACTAAATTTTTACCTCCTATGCCTATATCAGCTAATTTACTGAGTAGTGCAACATGTGTTACCTATCGAAAGCTTTTTGAAAATCAATGTAAACAACATTTACGCACTTTTTGTTAAAAAAGCCATGGTAACTTTGTCATAGAAATGTAATAAATTAGTAGCAGAGGACATACCTTAGCTGAAACCATACTACATAGTAGTCATAGGCCAATATTTCCTGAGAAATTCATAATCTTAATTTTGATCAATGTTTCAAAAATTTTATAAACCACTGAAGTAACTCTCATGTGTCTATAATTTCCTGCATTACCTCTACATCCTTTCTTGAAGAGCAGCATAATGTTAGCCAGTTTCCAGTCTTTTGGCACTGTCCCTGATTTATACAAAGCATTGAAAATTTTTACAATAATATCTGCTGATTCCTCTGCACATTCAACTAGAATTTTTGGATAGATATTATCTGGTTTCGTTGCTTTAGTTGTTTTAATTTTTTAAATGAATTAAAACATCCTACCTGGAAAATACAAAATCCTCAAGCTGTAGTGTAGCTTATGTCTTGCTTGTGTCAACAGTTGAGATAGGTATCGTTAAAAACACTAAGAAAAAAGTCATTTTAGCCATTAGCTATATCCTCATCAATCAGAATTTAATTTCCATGATTATCAACCAGTGGCCCAATTCGACTATTTTGAACTTTCCCAGAATTAGCTTAAGCTAAAAACATCTTTAAATTCCTGTCAATGTTATCTGCTAAATTTTGTTCCAATTCTCTTTTCTGAATCTGTACCAAATACTGAAAATTTGCCTTGCCTCACAATTCTGTAGCCTATCTGAACAGTGACCAGTTTCTTTAAATCAATGAAAAGTAGTTTGCTTACTTTTTAAAGCATCCTTAGTTTCCCTGGTGAACCACATGGGCCAAATTTTAGTGTTAACCCCTTTTCTTCTAAAAGGAACATAATCTCCAACTGTTTTTGCTAGTTTTTCCTTAAACTTTGTCCATTGCAGATTTACATCTCTGTAGTCCAATCCTCATGAAAAAAACCGCTTTCAAAACTCTGCCTAAACACGACAAAGTCAGTATTTCTGAAATTAGGCATGAACCTAAAATTTTTATCTTTTTGCATATCAAATTTAATCCCAAACCTAATACTGTTGTTGTCATTGCCTCCAATATGCTCCCTACACATAATGCCTGAACAGAACCGTCAACATTGCAGAAAACTAGATCCAAAATACCATCGTATACAATACGATACAAATGTGACGTCCAGCAACAGGCTCTGGGACCAACTGGGACTGGTCCTAGAGTAAATAAAAATAAACTAAAAGTTGTTACACCCAACAAAGCACATAGGCTTAACAAAAGAAATCATCTCATTTTAGGCTTAGCTCGAAAAATTGAGAAACCCTTTGAAATGTAAATAAAGCAAAAATAAGTCTCAATACACAAAAATACTAAATTATATGATAAAATACATAAAAAATATTGAAACTAAAACAGTTAAACTGCCTTTTCTTCCTTACCTTTGACAACAATGCCTTTTTCGAGGGTGTTGGTCAAAATTCTTGATTTTCCTTTTGGACGCTTCTTTCTTTTCCCCAGAGTGTAACCTTGAAATTCTACTCTAGGGAATGGTCGTATACATTCTGGGGTGAGTCTTGAGGCAAAAGAAGAACTCGTGTTTGCACCAATATTTACTTGATCATCCCGAATGGCATGTGCATTGCAACTGGTGGAGCTCTCCTCGTTATCAACTGGCATTGAACTTTTTATTTGAGTTGCAATGAAATCATTGTCAGTAAAAGCAAGCCGAGATAATTGGCCAAGTGCCTGGTTTAGAAAAACCTGATTTAATGTCTTGATGGGGAAGAATACTGACCAATCTCATATATAGTTATTATTTTTCCTGGTTGTAATGTCAACCAGTCATTGAACGAAGTTTTCAATGCAGATTTGAGGGGACCATAAGCACTTACATCTAAAGGCTGTAGGCGATGTGAACAATGAGGGGGGAATGTAAGGAGTACTATTCCATTCTCAGGTTCAAAATAATATGATGTCCAAACTGATGTGGCTCTCATGATTGTCTAGTAGAAGCAAAACAGAATTTGCTGTGGTAGAGCGGGAGTGCTTTTGGAATGTTTAACAACTTCTAGAAAGTTATCTGCTGTCATCCATCCATTGGAGTATGCTGACACTAAGCTTTCTGATCAAGCCCCATTTAAAAAAATATCTTTGTATCTTTTTCTTGGGAATACAAAAACAGGAGGTAAAGTGTTTTCCATTGCATTTACTATGCTACAAAATGTTACACGTTCACCTCTCTCACCAGATACATTTTGTCCAACTTGTTTTTCTCCACACATTGGGATAGCTTTTGGAGCCTCCAACACAGTGGTGATTCCCTTTTCATCACAGTTATATATCGTGGAAGAAGAAAAATTGAATATCTTCAGTAGAAACTCATAGTTATCAAAATATTCTTGAACACTTGCTTTGTTAAATCCTAAGGCCGGATTCAGACTAGTGCTTTTAGGTTTCCTTAATCACAAGGTCAAGTGTCGTTTCATGAATCCTTTTATCCAATTTAAACCTGTAGTTTTTTCTCTTTCCTAAGATTTAGAAACACTTCTGCCCAAACTCTTGGCATAACTGTATGGCATTTCCCTTGCAGCTTTATATGTTAGACTATACTTTAATTTTGAACTTTTCATGAGATATTTTTCCAGAAGTGTTTCTTGTTCAACAGTCAATGCTTGTCTACTTGCACACTTGTTTAAAAATGTATTTGGCATTCCAAGTGGTCCAACTTTGTTGCAATCTCTTCGAGTTTGATAGACTCTTTTATAAAGCATAGTAGGTTTCAAACCAAAACTCTCAGCTGCATTCCTAATTGACATATTATCCTTCATGACAGCTTGTGCAGCACCTACAACATTTTTTTCTTTTATCATGACACTGTTGTTTTTTTTCTTGTATGTTCTCACCATTGTTTATTCGAATCCTAAAAAACATTGTACATGTACTAAAAAATAAAATATTTTTCCTATAAAATAAATCTATTACCGAATGCAGCTGATACAAACTTTAAATATTGAATATTGAAACTTTCAATTATTCAATATTTCTTATTTATGCTATTCAATACAAAAAATCGACAGTTTTTAAAAATTGAAATAACTAAATACCATTATGGGGCACATATGAACTGCTCATATCTGCCCCTACATAATGTGTTCACATGTGTTCCTTATCGCCACTTAGGCCTCATTTCATGAAAAGCTATATTTTTTCCAATTTAAAAACAACAAAATAGTGCATAAAAACTTACCTTATTAATCTCATTATAAAAATGAATAAAGTTCAAACCACACAAAAAAAAAAGTTTTGGATGTGTTTTTACTCCGAGAACTGAAACATTAAAGTTTATTGGCACCTTCCAAAACAGACGATCTTATGATAACTGAAAAACAAAATGGTTTAGATCTTTGAAATTTCAGGCAGGATATAGTAGATACTTTGTGCTGCCATATCCATGATTTTTTTCCAAATTTTTCTCTTCATGTTAACTGGGTAAAATATCATTTGTTCATATGTACCCCTGCTTACATGTGCCCCCCTCTCCCCTACACCAACTTCATCTAAGTTTGTAATATGATGAAAGCAGGTTATTGTCACTACACTAAGGTCCTTAAGTTCAAGACACTGTTGTCTGAATGGCTTCTTAATAACTGGGGGCATTTCTTAGTCCCAAAGAAAACCTATTTCCCAGACATTTTGAATTAGAATTTTCAGACGAATCCCGTTGGGAGCTACAAATTCTATAGGAACAAAGATTCGGCCAGCAACTTGCAGCAACAATCTTTTTGTATCAATTCCTTTCAATACGAATGATAGCAGATTTTCTACACTAAAATAAATCCCTGTCAGTGTCCCAGGAAATGCCTAGCACTTTATATTTGATCATATTTTGACCAATTGGGTTCAATCACGTTTCAGCGACGAAACCCTTAATCTCCCAAAGTTCCCGCTAGTCAGTAGAATTAGTAGCCCATTTGTGTAAGGGCATATTTGCATCATTAAAAATTAGGACACATTCCAGGCTTGATGAATACGCCAACTCAATAGTATTTTTACCTGCTACTATGTCATCAATGTAACAAGATTTGTTTAATAGTTCGTAAGTTCCTGGAAATAGAGAACAACACTTCTTCAAGTGATGCTTAATAGTTACACTGAGCAGAATTGGATTAAATTGTAAAACTTCTTAAGATTTGGATAAGGAATAAGGATTTTCAGTCCAAAAGAACTTTGACACATTTTTATCTGACTCATCTATCCCAACGTTCAAAAATGCCTGTTTAATATCAACTGTAAACACGATTGGATGCTTTCAAAATGATAATAAAATTTCAAATGAGTCAGGATACAAATTGGGGCCAATATATAAACTATCATTAAACGAAAACTCTCGCCTTTTATTCGAGGAATCATCAAAAAGAATTCTGAATTTACTTGACGCCCTATCTTTTCAAATTACTGCTCTATAAGGTAAATAAAACTCCGGGCTATCTACTGCACTAGATTCAGCAAGGTGTTCTACAATATTTTGTTCTAGGTAATTTTTTCACAGCTTTCTTGTACTCAGAATGAAATGAAGGGTCATTTTAAAACCTATAGCACAATTTTGAAAATCTTTCATAATCTACTTCATAATTGTTGTCAAGCGATTTTTTAACCTTCTAAGGGAGTTTAACTACATATCTACCATCTTGGAAGCGAATGTTCTCCTCAAATTCCTGTAAAATTCCAATATCATTACAGCATAAATCATCATTAGCTGATTCAACTCCAAGATTTTCTAATTTCCAAAATGTCTTTAATTGTTTTGAAATGTTTTCCTCAACCATTACTTTCATATCAAAAGAATCACCCGAATTTTTATTTGGGTTGCCTGATACTCCAACTAAACCCCACCCATAGAGGGATTCAGCAGCTACAAGTTTTCGACTAATACTACCTGTCACAACGTGATAATAATTATCAGCACTGATTAAAACTGAGACACTTGTGTCTTTCTGATACATCAGCTAATTTCCAGCCTTTCAAATGTTTGTTATAAATTGAAATATCTAATATAGGCAGCGGAATGTGTGCAGCTAATATTTTTTCTTTTTCTAATGCCTTGATTTCTAAGTACTTGTTTGGATCTTCTTTATTTTCTAATCTTATAACCACATTGAATGATTTTTCAATAGGCAATTTATCTCCAAATCAGTAAACCATAAGATTTTCTTTGCGAACGACGGAGTTTCAACATTCTTGAAAATTTCTTATCTACAAAACTTCTTTGTGCGGCTGTGTAGGCTAATAAACGGCAATTCCTAATTTAATTATTACAACAAGCAACTACCAATGTGGTTTGCAGCAAAACCCTCTGAGGTTTAGTTTCTGTTTGACAAGCAGATAAGTTAGTAACTATCATCGGACTCTTCTTGAAGTGGTGTGGAAGTTGTTTTATCCAAATTTTGATAAAAACGATACAATGTTTTCAGATGTGATTTTAAACCACTAAACAAAAATCCCTTTTCTTTCTTAAGTTTAGGACAAGTAGAAATTGAATGTCTATTCAAAAAGCAAAAAAAGCAAAGTCTATTTCTTTTGAGATAATTCTGTTTCATTTCTATGCTTACCAAGTCACATGAAACTGAATCATGTTGGTTGGAACCACAAAATATACAGTTAGAATTAGCAACTGTATGGTTAACTAAGAGTTCAGCCACTGAAGAATTGTTTTTCTGCTTTCGAAATGTGTCTCTTGTAAAGGAGTTTGACTCAAAAGCGCATTTATTGCCTGGCTGAGTTGAATTTTGATTTTCTTTAGTGGTAGAATGGAAAGATAGAGCTCTTTCGCGACTTCGTATTTCTTCACTTAAAAACTCAAGAAGAGCTTTCAAATCCCAACTATCACTCTTATTTCTTCTGCTAAATTCTAGAGTTAAATCAGATGGTAATACTTTCAAAATTATTGGGGTTAAAAGATCACCGTACAATTCTTAACTTATTCCCAAACTTCCTAAATTCCTAATTTCAGCTTTAGCCCGATCATATAATTTTCTCAAACTATTTGTATTGCTTGTGTTTTTAATGAAAATCATGTTCAGAAGAGATTCTATATGTGCACTAATGAGCAGATTCTTTTGTCCAAACCGAGATTTCAATAGTTCCAAGGCTGCATCATAGATATTTTCAGTTAATGCAAATCCAGAAATAGCTTTCGCTGCAGCATCTCCTGCTAAATTCTTTCAATAAATTAGTTTCTTGATTTTAGATAAACCATTATTTTCATCTATCGCATTTTCAAATTGACTACTGAATTCTAACCAATATTTGTGGTCATCGTAGAATTTATTAGCAGTTTGGGCAATTTGATCGATGTTCTAGGTTCCTGTTGTACTAGACTACTGGCTTCTGATGTTGAATTAGCTAAATTAGCCGGATCAACAACAGGAGTTACCACTGGAGGAGTTAGAGCTGCTATCCTTTTGCTTGGTTTGACGTTTGTACGAAATTAAATTTTCCATGAAAGTTTCACATTGTTCCACTTCTTTCTCAACTTCTTTTGCATCAATCCCAAGAACATCATTGCCAGCAATTTTCAGACAGTCAATTTTATCAACTAATTAATTGTATAATATGTCTAAAGTACTGACATTAGTTTCATTTCGTAGTGCGGTATTTAAACTTTTGATAAATTTAGTGGCACTGCCTTAAAGTGCCTTGCGTTTGCTTTTAATTTTATCAACATCTACATCAATACTGGCGAACTAATTGAAATGAATAACTCACCCAATCTCTGAAGTTATATACACCATCTGCACAAACGCAACGAAATCACTATTGCATATGAAGATTCACACCACTAGATGACTCCACTGCTATGAAATTTCTAAGTTCGATGCCTTACAGCCGTATACACTAGGGTGGAGCAAAAAAAATGAATTTTTGATTTTCGTAAACGGGTACCTTTCATTTACTGTGAATGAGGATAAGTAACAGTTCTGTAAAATATTTCACTTTTGCAACATAATCTTTAGTCTGCGCATTTGGCCTAAAGTTTTGAAATTTTTGATTTTTTTTAGATTTTTCAAATTTTTTTAAAAAATATTGAAAATAATAAAACTAGTGACTGGTGGTTACTAAATGAAAGAAAAAGGTTTGAAATATACAAGAAATTTTTTAAAACCATTTTAGATTATGATTTCAGTCTGCGCATTAGGCCCAAAGCTCATCAAATTTTCAGAAATTTCCGATATTTTCAATATTGAGCAGAAACTTTATAATTCAATATTTCCTCTCATGAATTACTTAAAGTGCCTTCGAAACATTTTCTTAAACATTTTGTTGTTTTTTTGAATTACTCAACTCTTTGCTTGCTCATTGAAATTACCCAGGACTCACCACGAGGAAGTGGCAGCACTTTGGATGCCACCCGAGCTCCCCTTGCTTCCAACCAATGAAAGCATACATTTACATTTCTTAGACAAGTCAGGAACAATAAATTGTTTCTTTGAGTAGGATATTGTTTGCATTGGTTTTGATAGATGCACTACAAAGTCAGGAAAATACAAAGGTGTAATACGGAAACTGGAAGAAAAACTTGGTATACCTCTTTAATGGGACATTTGCCAATTACATTTGAATGAACTTAATTTGCTGCATTTTCTGCAAAAGCTAGATGGACCTACCAGTGGACCAAAGTGATTTTTGGGCCTGTTGGACGAAGCTAAACAACATGTTATACTTTCAAATCAGTTCAATATGAACCTATAGGATTTGTCATTGATCAGATTGAATTTAACAATAAAAATGATTCAAGTACTTAGCAACAGTAACTTCATGAGGTGAGCAAGGTAATTTTGACCGGAAAAGTATCCAAAAAAACATAAAACAGAAGTCCAAGAAAGCTTTCACAAGCCAGATGTTGACTACAGTTAACATAATCTTTAGATTATAATTTTTAAAAGAGTTCATAACTTTCGCGGTAAAAGTGTCCTTGCTCTTTTAGGATGAAGTGCAGACGGTACTAATTTAGCTATGAATTTGCGTGAGATTATAAAGATTATCTCCCCGGGAAAAAGCAGAAAATTGCATTCACATCTATTCAAAACAATGCATACTTTGCACCCAAGAAATATGCTGTTATCGATATCTATCTATCTATATATATATAGATATATATAAATGGATGTATGTATGTTTGTTCCTTATACAAATCCATAGTTCTCGTCAGATTTTCAACAAACTTGGCACAGAGGTTCCTTGATGCATTAGAATTCACATAGTTGGGGGCTTTGAAATTTAAAAAAAATCCAAAGAGCTCAAAATTCAAATCTTTTGTCTCAAAATGGCCATTTTCTTTCAATTTTGAATAGATAGAGTAATAGAGATAAGACTTAAGCATACAAATTGATAAAATGTAACACATTTAAATATGAGTATTTTCCAACAAAGATTACGATTAACAATGATTTATCAATTTAAGGCTCAACAATATTTCATTTTAGCATTCATTAGAAATAAGTTTTTATATTCCCATATGGATAGAATTCATTCAAATATTTTTTAGAGCTATGTTGTATTAATAAGCCCCCGGGCAACGCCGGGAAATAATCTAGTTAGTTCATAAGAGAAAGCATATAAAGAAACTTGTTTTAAAAGACTAAAAACAAACAAGCAAACAAGTGAGAACGCTTCAGATCCCAAAAATAGATAAAAATATATTTTTATACATTACATACATAAATTAAAAGTCAGTATACATCGATATGATTTCTTGTCATGATGTGGAAATTACAAAGCCACCTTTTACAAGTAATTTAACGCAATATTTACAAAGATTATGGAAGCTGAGAATTTAAATATGATTTCTGAATGCGCTCTTTTTAAACTGCCATTCAAGACTCAATCAGTTGAAAGAGCTGTCAAATAGGTCACAAGCTCTTCAAAATTGGTTGTATAATCACAGGAAAAGAAAAAGTTTAGTAAAAACCAGGATATCTGACACAAATATTTGATTAATTTAAGACACAAAGGAACAATTTAACTGTAAAAGAGTATCTAAGAAATGTAAATGCGTGCTCGCATTGGTTGGAAGGAAGGGTTCACGTGTAGGACTAGAAGTGCGGTCACCTCCTCGTGGTGAGTCCTGGGTACTTCCACACGAGCTAGCGAAGAGTTTATGGGTTCAAAGTAATAACAAAATGAATAAAAACAGGTTTGAAGACACTTCAAGCGAATATTGAGAGGAAATACTGAGTTAAAAAATGTTGAAAATATCAGAAATTTTGGGAAATCTGATGAACTTTGAGCGTAATGCACGAATTGAAATCATATTCTAAAATGGTTTTAAAAAATTCCTTGCATATTTCAAACCTTTTTCTTCCATTTAATAACCACCCGTCACTAGTTTTATCATTTGCAATATTTTTTAAAAAAATTTGAAAAATCTAAAAAAAATCAAAAATTTAAAAACTTTAGGCGAAATGTGCAGACTAAAGATGACGTCGCAAAAGTGAAATATTTTACAGAATTGTTACTTATCCTCATTCACATTAAATGAAAGGTACCCGTTTACGAAAATCAAAAATTCATTTTTTTCGCTCCACCCTAGTATACACCATGAAACAAAAAACAACGACTATCTAAAAACATACACTTTTATTTAGTACTATGCTTAGGGCTTCTTCAACCTTACATACGATAGCGTCAGCTCGAATCACAACATCAAATAACGAACAAAGTACCGACACGATACAGCAAGCAGTTAAGTAAAAACAGACATAATTTACATAGATAAAAGTCCAGAGCACTCTCTTGCGTTTATTTAAAATTAAAAGGCTGGATATTTTCTTCAGATGCATATATGAGATCAGTTTCAGCTCCAGAGGAATTTCTAAAAAATTTAAACATTGTGGATTTTTGCTTTAATCCCAGTTTGCTCTCATTGCAAAAGATAAGAATAATTTAAGTTACATATGCATACCTCTTACTTGAGTATATCTTTAAGGCTTGTATAACTGCCCCCATAACACCTAATGTACCTTATAATCAAATTTTGCAGCTACATCTCAGAAAAATTACTGTGGCATATATCCAACAATTTGCTGCATTTGGCATTAATATATTGTGTTCTCTAATGGTTTATAGTGAAATCCATTAAATAGGTGAAATTTGATATAATTCTTTAAAACATGCTGCTGTAAATCTTTAATCTTTCAGACAACAAACTGCTTAAGGATTTTGGGACAAAGAAATAGCAATTAAATTGATTGAGCAATTGAAAAATTCAGATAGTTTCTTTGAAGTCAATCCATTTAATTAATTTAGATCATATTTTTTCCAATATTCAAAAATTGAAGATACAAGTAATCATGCTGAATGTGGTATAGTGCTTACTCAAGAGTTCAATGGCTGAGTAACAAATATGAGTCATTTCGTGATGCAACTAATTAAGGTGCACACAAGAATATGTAGATAGTTACAAACAGAGTCTGCTGTGGCTTACATTTATAGTATAAGAATACTTTATATTTCATTACTTTTAAACCAATTACATGTTAATTTAATTTTCCTTAGTTTATAGGTGTCTTTTATCAGAACTTAAAGTAAAATTGGTTCACACACACACATTTTGTTACTTACGGGTAATGTTAAACTTCAAGCTGACAGTTAACTTTAAATTTTAATATATTTGGCTCATACTTCTCTCTCATCATTTTTTCTAGAAAAAGAATCATTCTAGAGGATAAGAACCAAAAAGATAAAAAAATCGAATTCCATTCCTTTCAATTAACACCTTAACCACTAGTGGACTTAATTCTGGACACTTAATTTTTTAAAGATTTTATCATTTATATAATCAGTTATTAGATTTATTTCTTTCACTTAAGTTATTTATTTACAACTTCTCTAATATGTACTGTAAAATCCTGAAAAAAAAAACCCTATTTTCAAAACTAAACTGATAAATTTCATGTGGGGGGGGGGGGTTATAATCGAGGTTTTTTATACGGTATATTCAAGATAAGAGAAATTTCACTTTTTTCCAAAAAAGGGGAGGGGGGTTATAATCGATGGGGGGGGGGGTACTTTCGGGATTTTACGGTATGTATTCATTTCAGGTAACTATTGTCTTTATTTGGTTCTACTTTTTAATGCAAACTATAAAGAAAAATCTTTTGCTAGTGAATTTTGATTTTTAGATAATTAGATTTAGCAACAACATATTATATTGTTTTAGCATTAAACAGGTCAAAATTCATGATTTGATATTGATTATGAAATATTTATTTATTATTGTGAAATTATTGTAACATTTGCTATTGTTTAATAATTAAAGACAAAAATATACATAATATTCCCATGAAATGAATACATACATATTAGAGAAGTTATAAATAAATCTTATAATTTATTATACAATGTTAAATGATGCAATCTTTAAAAACAATACGTTCAGAATTGAGTCCACTAGTGTACATTCATAAATTTGTAGCATATCTAAAACAGCTCTTCTTTACAGTTTCAGGCAATATGCGATTCCTTGTTTCAGTCATTCAATTCATCAATATCCGTTGCCAACTTTGGTGAGCTCTCAGCATGTGTGTTTAGTTGGTTAGAGGAATATTGTAAGCCTCAAACGCTTCAAGAAATGATTATTTCACTTTTGTGCCAGTTGAACAATCAGATTGCTTGATCAATGCAGTATTTCTTATTAATATGCATCATATCATTGTTTAATTTTCATGTGCATTTTCATTTGCTCATTTATGCATGTATAACATTTTGTTCATAAGATTTTAAGTGTTCAATATATATAATAATGTTGTCTGTTTGAAAATGCCCTTTTATGTGTAACACTTCCATTGCTGTAAATGGTTGCATTGCTCTGAAATGTTGTGTTTTTATTTTGTTTATTTTTGTTTTACACAAGTTTTTTGTTGTCATACATTTTCATGCATATGTTTTCTTTTTTTAAAGATAATTCCAACATTATTTTTTGTGCCATGTAATTCATTAATCTATATAGCTTAGCAATTAAACATTGTTATGTTTTGTTGTTGAACATGGAGCTAAAGCATTCCTGCTTGTTAAAATTTTTGTTCTTCATCACTTCTTTTCATTTTGATTAACTATTGTTTACATAGAAAAGTTTTATCTATCTGAGGATGCTTAAACTTTTTGGTTTGTCTTAAACTGCTTCTTTTAAAAGCAGGGTTGGCAAGTTTCTGCTGAAATGGTAGAAACTCAAAGAATGGCTGAAAGTAATTACTGACATACAATAGGAAATAAATAGAAAAAATGATTAAGTGTTAAGTAGAGTACAATTTATTTACAATGATGTTACCATCCAAAATCGAATATTGCATTATTTTCACACTACAATAGTTTATAATAAAATGCAACTTTTCATGCGGTTTCAAAACCTAAAGAGTTTTTCAATTTATTGTGCACACATGAAAATTTTAAGAAGATTCTCTCAAACCCAGCATAAGTAGCTGGCTGTGCTGTCAAGGAATGAGTAAGAAACTATTTGAAGATATTTTAATTCAAGTTAAGTTTAGAGTTAAATAGCAAGTTTCTGAATTTTAGAGTTTAATATAAAAACCTAAAGTCTAGTAAATATTTCACATAAATATTTGATAACTACCCATTATTATTTGATGTAAACAAAATATATTTACAAACAACAGATTGAAAAGAAGTTAGTTACAAGTATACAAGGTTAAAATTTTTATTGCATTGCAATTTCAATGAAAAATTTTACTTTACTTCTAAAAGTTCAGTCTTGTAGTTCAATTTTACAATAAATTATTAAATATTAACTATTGAAAAAAATTTATTAAAGGTGTTTTTTTAGTTTCTGCCATTTTTTACCGGTTATAACCAGTTTCTTCCGGCAAAAAGCCAACCCTGTTCCAAAGAGCTGAATGCTGATAGCTATCAAAACACACTGCCAAGTATTACTCGATATCAGAATTTGTGACATATCTATGATATTCAATCACATGTCTACACAGGACTAGAAATTAACATTACTGGCAAAACTTATTCTTATCAGATTGACAAAATTAATGATTTATACGAAATTTAAATCAGCATTTAGTATTGATAAGTTCAAAAATGTACTTAGTTACCTGCTCTATGTCCTTGAAAAGTTTATTCCATCTATATATTTCAAAAAAAAAGAAAAAGGTCTGAATGTTTCAAAAGTTTGAATTGTTTTTTTATAAGCAAGAGCACAGATATATGTACACGAATTTTGTTATTGTTTTGTCAAATATTTTATGAATGTTTTAAGATTTCAACATTTTCTCACCTTGCCCTGGTAAGCTTTAGAGAGTTAGCCTTATTTCTTCACTAAATAAGATATTTTGTTAATTTCTGCTTTTCTGTCCTAACTACTCTAATATAAGACAGTGGCCATACAGCTTTTTATTACTGATGTTGCTGATCATATTTTGCCTCAATGAGTAATATTGAAGAGTTTTGCATTTCATATTATTCAGTAACTTTCAAAACTCGGTTAAATTTTGTTCTTTCATTTAAAGCTTGTATATGGTATCATTTTGGAATTTTCAATCAATTAACAAATATTTATTTCATAAATTTTGTAATGTTTTAAACATTTTTCCTGGGGGACATTTTAAAA
>JAXGGA010009205.1:0-52552 GCA_038373865.1 Uloborus plumipes | reverse complement strand
CTTCGAGAATCGTTGTGCTACATTTTATTTATTTATGCATTTATTCATTTATTTGCGTTGTACACTTCAAATAAAATTTAGTTACAGTGGCAAAAAAACAATAAAAATAGAAACAGAAGCTTTAGTCAAGTAATTAAACATTTACGAAGTTAAAGCATCTTACTTTAAATTCTTTTGAATTAGATTAAATAGTAATTCGTTTTAAATTGATTTTTGTCGCCTCCCCTTTTAAAAGTAATATCTTCCCTTTTGCTAATATAATTGTTAGTTATCGTAATGAGCATTTATGTGCTTTTGTGGTAGTATCAACAAGCAAAAGTAGTTTTTTTTTTTTCGTTCCCGCTTTTCATGTTTCTTGAAAATAAAATCATTGCTTATTTACTGTCTTTTTATAAATAATACTGTTTGTGTTTTTTTTTTTTTCCGGTTGTATCGTCTGCGTTTTTCAAACGAATGTTTTGTAGTGTAAACGTCCTTTAATATTAATAAAACACATAATGAGTATCTCATGTTTATAATAACTTCTTAAACCATGATCAAAACCGCTTTCATTATTAATTAGATGTGCTTTTACCACCAGTAACACTCGATAGAAAGTCTGACTTTAGAAGAGGCATTTTTATCCATGATTTTCAAGTATTCTATTTCAAAGCTTAAAAAAAATCCCATTAGGCTCATTATACCGTTGAATTTAGAGCCATAACACTGCACTAATAATTCATAGATTCCCCCTGCGTTCCCTTTCATTTAGATACAGCAATTTATTATTCTGACAAAAAGGAAAAAAATAGGAATGGGTTATATTTCACTTTGGAATCATGTTAAAAACTTTTTACCATTTCCATTTATTTACTTTAGCTTTATAGAGTAAATATGTTTGTCCGCTTGGGGAAGGGGGGGGGGGGAAATCTCGACCCGGGGTTAGACAAGGGATAGGGCGAATCATTTTCAGGAATTCGATGTCATTATCGCTTTAATTTTCTGGAACTTTTCCTTCCATTGGAGTGTGAGGATGCGTCAGCTGGCTCGGCTCGTCAGTGTCAAGGGCAGCTGCTTCCATATCATTCGAAAATGGGGTGGAAAGGGGAGCTTGACGTTCGTTTCAATTATTTCGGGCTTGAAAGATTTTTCATTATGTCAACGGATCCTTATGAGCTCTTTTCCGCTAGTTCTAACGTTAACCGTAGCGGGTGATTTTGCTTTCTAGATGAAAATAGACGGTACTCGTTTTGGTGAGAGGATAGTTGCCTTTCATCGGAATTTTTGCCCGGAACTAACTTTACCTTTGTAAAAGCAATTTATTACATGTTTTTCATAAACATACCCTTGCTATGTATAAGGAGAGACTGCTATGAAATCCCATTACAACGAATACCTATACATTTTCAGTCCCTTGAACTTTGATCTGATTTAATTTCACTGTATTTTGTAAAATAGTTATATACAGGGTGTCCACTCCAATCGTGGACCAATAGCTAATTTCTAAACCGTTAGAGATAAGCATATAGTTTATTTAGGAAAAAATCTCCAAATTACGAAAGGAATTTTGGGTTACGAAGGGAATTTTGTTTTTCAATGTTTTTCAAAAAATCAAATTTTGAAAGAGTTACGAAATTTAAATTTTTATACAGCCCCCCAGTCCTATCAATCATATTTAGTAAAACATTCTTGACACTGTAACGTTTAAAACTAAAAAAAAATCACTCTTCTACCACAAAAATTGACCGAGTTATGACGTTTTGAAAAATCAAGATTTTGCATTGATTTCATGACGTCATCGAGAGATCGCTTAAGGGACCGTATGCGAAATCCTTCAAAATCTTGATTTTTCAAAACGTCATAACTCGGTCAATTTTTGTGGTAGAAGATTGATTTTTTTTTTAGTTTTAAACGTTACAGTGTCAAGAATGTTTTACTAAATATGATTGATAGGACTGGGGGGCTGTATAAAAATTTAAATTTCGTAACTCTTTCAAAATTTGATTTTTTGAAAAACATTGAATAGACCCAAAATTCCTTTCGTAATTTGGAGATTTTTTCCTAAATAAACTATATGCTTATCTCTAACGGTTTAGAAATTAGCTATTGGTCCACGATTGGAGTGGACACCCTGTATATGCATACGTGGAGAGAGAGAAAGAGATACATAGATAATTAGTAATTTAAAAAAATTCACTCTTTTGAAACAAAATTGTGTTGTAATTGACTTCCGACACTCTCATTAAAATAGTTTTTTCCCTAAATGGTAATTAATATTATTTTTATTTTCTTTTTAACTCCTTTATCATTAAAAGAAATTGAAAAAAAAAAAAAAGAACAGATTTAAATAACAAACTAATAATGTAAAAAAAACCTCTCGGTGCAACGCAAAACTCATCATTGTACATCTATTTGTACAGCTGTGAAAGCTAAAATGTTCATATAAGTTTTGTTTTCACTTGAGAGCTTAAAGTAGTAAGCACCACAAATTAAAAGCTGAAAACAACAACTGAAGTCTTGAGTCTCGCTGCAGTAGTGGCTGTATAGAATGTAAAATATTTACGGAGAAGAATAATGGAACTTTCGCGAAGAAAAGTTAAAAGGTTGCAGTTTCAAAGAAACCCCCAGGAAACGTAAACAAAGAAAACAGCGAGAGGCATCGCTGCATAGTTCATATGTTAAATGTACCCCATGTTGATAAAGATTAATAGTTGCAATGACCCGAAACACGTGTAAAATTATTTAAAACATTGTAGAAATAAATAAGGTACTTTGCTTGCTTCATAATTCCCGTTATGAGCAAATTTGAAAGCTGAAATTGTCACTAAACAGGTTTTGTGGGCGATAAACGGTTGCACATTGGCTTTTCATGTTGTTTATTGATTTACTTATTTGCTTAAAACCAGTCTTTTCCGAGGGTAATTGCGCAAATAATCTTTAAAAAACTAAGACAGCTCGTTTTTAAACTGTTAGGGTTCGACCAGGACTTAATTTGCGTGGGAGCTCACGGGAGCTCAGCTCCTGCATTTCTTTTCACTTTTATGGGATTTTTCGCATACTGGACGGGATTCGGGCTATTTAGCATTAAAATAGTTCTGAAGTCTCCCCCGAGAAATTAAACTCTGAATTCAGTTGAGATCAAGAGAGATTAGAGGCAGAGGCATCCCGGTGAGATCACGGGAGTCACTGTAACCTAGAAAAAAAGTTCTGATTCGGCAAATTCTGTCTGACGATTCAGCAAATTAGGAGACATAATTACAACATATTGCTATTTTGAAATGCCTGTATGTCTTTGTCACTAGATGTACTTACACTGTAAAAAATCGACTTGGTTTTAAAAGTATAATACAGGTAATTTTATAGTAACAAACAGTAAAAATTGCTAATTTTACAGTAATGAACTGTAAAATTGCTAATCTTATATTAATGCAATATAAAATTGCTGCTTTACAGTAATAAACCGTAAAATTGCTAATTTTACGAATTATTACTGCGCATTTTACAGTTTTAACATGTAACATGTGCTGCTAGTATTATACTGTTATTTTTACAGTATAATACAACTAATTTTGTGGTTTTAGACTGTAAAATTATGGTAATAAGCTGTAAAATTGCTCATTCATAGTAATAAACTGTAAAATTGCTAATTTTGCAGTTTATTACTGTGTATTTTACAATTTTACACTGGAACCTCTGCTGCCAGTATTATACTGTAAAAACAAGTTTATTTTTTGCAGTGTACGTGTGCACATTGCACATACCCGCAGCATATCATTCGGCAAAATTTAGAGCTTCATTCGGAAAATTTAAAAGTTTCCTAACCCAAAAATTTCATTTCGGGACGTCTATGACTAGAGGAGAAGAATTTAAAACTGATTGACTAATAATGGGAAATTATCATTAAAATGGTGAAAAGCGTAAAAGATGTATAACGGTTGTAAAATCGTAGGAGAGCAAAAAAATAGTTAATTTGCACCAAGTTAGTTAACACAACGTTATATCCGTTTTTGCTCCTTTTAAAACTTATTTTTACAAGCTCATCTTCAACATTCATCAGTTAAAGTTAAAGCATTTTTTAACACATTGTCAAAGTTCTTAACTTAACCGTTTCCCTTCTATAAATCCTTTTTCTTTAGTTTCAAGCCTTTAAAAGTAATTTTTTTTCTCTCCAAAATCTGGTCAATTTTCCCTTTGAAATGTCATTTTAATTGTGAATTTTCTCTGCATTATCTCATTTATAAATTATTTTCTTTTTCTTTTTTTTTCTAAAAAATATGTTTATGTTGTTTCCAGCTAGAGTTCGAAACTATTGATTGGTTGAGATAAATTCATCCAGAATCGTTTCTTGTTCTACGCAAAGCAGTTCTAATGTTTAAAAAAATACTTTTTTTGCCGATTAGTAGACAACAATTTGTTTAACATAGTTACTTGTTCCAAGCATAAGTAATTTGAAGAAAAAAAATAATTTTTCATTTGATTAATCAATTAAAATTGTTCAATAGTGGATAATCGGCTAAGTGGTCGATTACCGATTACGGCCGAGGAATTAATATAGCCTTAATTGTAATCTAAAGTTAAGATTAGGGTTCCTTTTCGGTCCCTTTTTTTTTAATAATTTAGGTCCCTTTTTCCCTAAGGACATACTCAAAATCTGTTGAGAGCCTTGTATCATTTAGTTTTGCAAAGAGTTCATCGTAACAATACAGCTTGTTCACACGCACAAAGAAAGATTTTCAAAAATTAACAAAATTCAATTTAAAAAAAAACATAAAATAGAAATACAGATACCTTTAAGAACGTATTTTCTCATCCATTCCTTTTAGTTTTCAGCACACAATTCATTTAAATGAAGCTCTTCTAATCGTGTTAATGCATTCGCATGAATCAGTGTTTGTCATTCCTTATTCCCTAAAAGTAAAAATATTTTAATTAAAGAATTATCATACTCAAAAATGCTATTTATTTAAAAAAAATTAACAACAAGTTCGAATTACCTTATTACGGCGTTCATATATAATTGTCATAAATAGCTAAAATATTTTTACTCTCCCTTATTATAGCTGTCATTATTATTATTAAAATGGTGACAAAAAAAGAGAAACAGACAGCCCCTAGCAAATACGATAGCATCATTACTGCTAATGAATATAATTAAGTTTGACACTTCTCTTTGAAATGGGTAGCTTGTTCATTAAATACGTAATGAAGTAACGTTGCTTCTGCAGTCGTTGTTCTGTAATTGTAGTTTATTGGCTGGCATTCGGTATTGAATCTGTGCGTTTGGAAGTTCTATATAGATCGTCTGCGATTTATCATGCAAAAATATTATGTGTGGAATGTTATCTCAGTTAATTAAGTTCGTTAGTAGCGTGAAAAGGCCGTTTCTGCTGCAAGAGGTGCAGGTGCAGGGATGTGCAGTAGGGTGGGTCGAAAAAAAATAATTATTTTTTTTCGAAACGCTATACCGCGGAAAACTTGCCTCTAGAGTAGGTAAGTAAAGTGCAGATTAAACAGAGGAAAAATATTGAGTCCCCAGCTAGCGCATTGTACTTGAAAGTTCGATTTTTTTTTGAAAATTAAGTCATTTTCCAAATTTTTTTGCAATACTAAGTCAATAATATTTTATTCCGCTACAGTGAAAATCCTTTACTAAAATGGTTGAAAAACCCATAAAGAACGTTAACTGGTCAAAATCGTTCAATTTGCATTGGCGCAACAGACTCAAAAATCAGTAATTTATTGCGTTTCATGCTCGCAGCAATTCTAGTCGCCTCGTTACCCCAATGCATTTCCCACATGGAAATTAGTTCGTCCAAGGAATTTGAAAATGAAATTGATAAAAACTAGGCATAAAGATTCTGAATAGCACGCTTGAACTAAGTCACCTCGGCAGATGCGCATAATATTGAAAAATACTGCATTAAACTGTGATCGCTCCAGAATTTCGAGCAGAACAACGGCCGTTGAAGCTTCAAGTATGATGAAAGATATGAATATCGTTACTAATGACGGCCACTCTCACATTATTAACAAAAGTAAAATTAGAAGGGAAAAAAGGATAACGTAGTGAACTTTAAAACCAATGCATTGAAGAACGCAGTCCGCTCTAAGGACTTTTTTTGATGGAAGGACGAATAACGCCCTTGTAATTCAGAACATTAACCAAAAAACACTTAAAACCCCAACCATACATAAAACAGTAACATTATTCTTTAATTAAAAAACATGGATCTGTGTGTTTGTTGGTCACGTTACACCATTAAGTGAAACTGCACAGAACATTGCTGATAGCAGTATCTCTAATCTGACTGAGTGTCGTTTTTCCTTAGACGAACTAGATGTATAAAAGTTACGGCACAGTTACTAACCAGGGTTGGAGAAAAAATTTATGTGTTTTATAGAACAACAAAACACCTCTACAGTGGGGAGTATGCCTTTGCACTTTAACGAGTTGTCTTTGTAGAGCATTTGTTCCAAGCCTTAAAATGTGAAACGACTATGCTAAAATCATTTAGTAGCTAATTAGTATCCATCTTCATTAAGTGCAAAAAACTTCCAATACTGGATTTTGAAGTACCAGGCATTGATTCCAATTTGTAAACAAAGAGCAACAATACCTGTGTGCATAAGTTCTGTTTTAAAGTCAGGCAGCTGCACTGTGGACTTTACTGCTCGCGAACCAGGTCCTCGTTCCCACTCACGTTGGATGACAACAGCTAATAGTTTTGAGACTATATGTAAGTGCGTAAACCCCTTCAGATAATCACAAACAGTTAGTATGTTTTTACTCTCAATCATACATGTTTGTATGGCACAATTAAAAAAAAAGCCAGTACATAACAGATGGTCCTACACATATTTTTGAAACAAATCAAATCCATAAGATTGCAATGGGAGAATTCGATCCTGTGATTTAAAGAAATGTATTGTTTGCCCATCCGGAGCACTTGCTTCTTAGGATGATAGTGGATGCAGGAAAATACATCAGTAAGTTAGGTTTCAGAAAATTATAAAAACTAGAAAATAATCCCACGAACCAGAATCAATAAGGTATTTTTGGTCTTAAAAATTAGCCTTCAGGCAACGAACTGCACATAAATAATAATTAATCGGATCACTATTACACTTACACCACTTCCATTTTTTCCGAAGAGTTTCTGATGATTAATCGTGGGCTAAAATAACTGCTGGTGAAACTGGTGACAGATGGGTAAGTTCTTATTTAACACAAAACAGCTAAAAAAATCGTCTTCGGAAGAACCGAGATGGTTTAATAAGATCTACCCTTTTAATCAAAAGATTCAATGCTAAAGTTTTGCAGCAAGTACAGCTTCGACTTAAACACACAAAAATAGTGAGACTTTTGCAATGCAGTAAATATGTTACTGTAATAAAAAGACAAGATTAATGTGCTCTTTTAGTACCTTTTCTATGCTTACTTCATTACAATAACTGTAGTGTAAACTAAAAAAGTAGTTATCTTTTAACACACAGAGCTCAGAATAATTTACTACATATTCCTTTAAGGTTCTAGTATGTACCTTAAATGCAATAATTTACCGATTTCTGAGTCTTTTGCTCTACCATAAATTGAATGATTTTAACCGGTTAACATTCATCATACTTGAAGCTTCAACAGCCGTTGCTCTGCTCGAAATTCTGGAGCGATCACAGGTCAATGCAGTATTTTTCAATATCATGCGCATCTGCCAAGGTGACTTAGTTCGAGCGTGCTATTCAGAATCTTTATGCCCAGTTTTTATCAATTTATTTTCAAATTCCTCGGACGAACTAATTTCCATGTGGGAAATGCGTTGAAAAGCTTGATACATTGAACAGTAATGACTGTCATTCACCGGGCAACGAGGCCGACTAGAATTGCTGCGAGCATGAAACGCAATAATTTGACGATTTTTGAGTCTTTTGCGCTACCGCAAATTAAACGATTTTGACCAGTTAACATTCTTTATGTGTTTTTCAACCATTTTAGTAAAGGATTTTCACTGTAGCGGAATAAAATATAATTGACTTAGTATTGCAAAAAAATTTGTAAAATAACTTAATTTTCGAAAAAAATCGAAATTTCAAGTACAATGCGCTAGCTGGGGACTCAATATTTTTCCTCTGTTTAATCTGCATATTACTTACCTACCCTAGAGGCAAGTTTTCCGCGGTATAGCGTTTCGAAAAAAAATAATTATTTTTTTTCGACCCACCCTAATGTGCAGGGTCCTGCACCTCCCAATCTTCCCCTGCACCTCCCCCCACCCTGGGTTGAGTTGTTTAGGGGCTGCTGCTTGGGGTTGAGTTGTTTTCAGGGCCGCCGGGAGTTTTACACGTTGAAGAAGGTTATGAGGCTTTTTTTCGAATGGCAACACCTTTTCTGGTTGCTATGACAACCAAATATTTAGGTTTCTTTGAATGGCAACACTTGTTGCGTTTTTGGGGCCGCCGGGAGTTTTCGGTTGGCAACACGTTCTTGCTTACGCAAGACTACAAGGTGATGATCTGGTTGCTATGACAACCAAATATTTAGGTTTCTTTGAATGGCAACACTTGTTGTGTTTTTGGGGGCCGCCGGTTTAAATGAATCTCAATATAATTTTTAATATCAAAGAACGATGATGGTGCCATCTGTTGCTGGAAATTTGAAGTGATGAATATAAAGTATTATAGTGTTGTCATATTCTTTTTATTTCTTGTAATGGCGTCAAGAGAGGAGGTTGTATGGATTACCGTCCTTTATATTAGTTTGTGTATTGTGATGTGTATAATATATATTCTGACAGGAAAATCAGATTTTGAAGTTGATTTTCTACTTAAACCGAATGACACGTCAAATTCCCTCATATCGTTTCGAGGATGATTCACATCAAAGTGTCGGATAATCATTTCTCCTGCTGCAATGAAGAAAGCCTATCAGGAACCGGGTCGAGAAGCAAGTTTTGGTGGTGTCGATGCATTATATCGTGCTGCACGAGGAAAAGTGTCCAAAAAAGTCATTCAGAAATATTTAACGGGAGTGGATGCATACACACTTCACCGTCCTGCAAGAAAGAGGTTCCCAACCAATCAGGTGATTGTTCATTCCAAGGATCACCAATGGCAAGCAGATCTCGCAGATCTTTCAAGTTTACAAAAACATAATCGAGGTTATCGATATATATTGACATGTATTGATATTTTCTCAAAGTATGCATGGGCAATACCTCTGAAAACGAAACAAGGGAGTGAGATTGTTGAAGCATTCAAGTCTATTTTTTCTGAGAGAAAGCCAAAGTTACTGCAAACGGATCAAGGAACTGAATTTAAAAATGCACTCTTTCAAAAGTTTCTCCGAGAGAATCAAGTCAAGTTCTTTACGACTTTTAACGCCACAAAGGCCTCGGTCGTAGAAAGGTTCAATCGTACCCTGAAAACAAAAATGTGGAAGTATTTTACGAGTCAAAATACTTATAATTTTATAGATGTCATTGACGATTTGGTGAAAAGCTATAATATCACTTACCATTCGACCATCAAGAGAGCACCTGCAGAAGTGAACGATGATAACGAGAGTGATGTGTATTTCGCAACCTATGGCGATAATCAAGATACAGAAGTGAAACCTTGCACTTTCAATGTTGGAGATGTCGTTCGTATTTCAAAGCAAAAACTCACCTTTGAAAAAGGGTATGAGTCAAATTGGACAGAAGAAATGTTCATTGTCACAGAGTGCGTGAGAAGATCCATTCCTGTATATCGTGTGAAAGATTTAATGGGCGAGGCCATTCAAGGTACTTTTTATCCTCAAGAATTACAAAAAGTGAAACTTAAAGAAGATTATACTGTTGAAAAAATATTGCGAAAGAGGAAAAAGGGAAATCAAACTGAATATTTTGTCAAGTTTCGTGGATACCCGGATAAATTCAACCAATGGATTCCAGCCTTGCAGCTGTCTGAACTATAAATATCGAGCACATGATATAATTTGCTCAGTCTTGTCGAGATGTCGTTCTTCGTCACATTGCCGAGCGATAATTCCTTGAATTATTTTCCCGATAATAAGATATCGCATTTTATTACGCGACTACCAACACCCATTGAACTAACCGGCCAGTGGGAATGTGCCTTAGTCGAATTGATCTATCCTCATACTTGGTATAATGTGAACCGAGAGAATAACTTGATCGGATTTGATTTGGGTGATGGAAAAGAATTAGGCAGAAATATTCCACCTGGATGTTATGAAAATGTGCCTGACATTTTAAAAGCGATAAGTATACCAGACCATGATAATCGAATTTCATTCAACTATAATACTGTAACAAAACGTGTGCGTATCAAAGTAAAAAACAAGGCGCGCGTTGTCTTTCATGAAGGATTATCACAGATGTTGGGATTTCCACCTATGATCATCGGTGGCGAGAGCGACAAAAATGTAGAGCAGACAGCGTTCAGCCCTCAAATTGCAGATCCAAATGCTCATTTCAGAGTGTTGATGATTTATACAGATATTATCGAACATCAAATCGTGGGAGATGTGTATGCACCTCTCCTTCGAACAGTTACAGTAACAGGTACTGACGGAGAGATGGTTAGCGTTGAATATGAAAGACCTCATTATCTGCCTGTGAGTCGAAAAATTATAGACACCATTGAAATCGTTATAAGGACCAACACTGGACTGTTAGTGCCATTCGAGCGTGGGAGATCGTACGTGAAACTTCACTTTCGCCAGAAGTACCTCTCATGATGTATGTGCCATATCAATGCTGCCAAAAATCCTTCGAGGATTACTATACTCAACAAATTGGAAATGGACTTAATTATTATCAAGGTGCTCCATATCAAAGAGGATATGGTTTCGGCGGTCTCTTCAAATCTTTCTTCAGAGCTGCGGTCCCCCTATTCAAATCAGGGGCAAAGACGGTTGGAAAGCAAATTTTGAATAGTGGTGTTGACTTATTCAATGATGTGTCACGTGGTGAAAATCTGAAAGTGGCTGCGAAGCGTCGACTGAAAGAAGCTGGAAAAAATTTGACTGATAAAGCTGCAGTTAAAATTAAAACCATGATTGGATCTGGAAAAAAGAATAAAAAGCGTAAGCTTTATGAGAATCCAATCAGTTTTCGCAAAACCAAGAGTGTGAAAAGACATCACGATATCTTCTCCTAAGAAAAATGGCCTCTCTCATCCATCGTGACTCCGAAGCATGTGTGAAATCGGAACTGGACTTATTTACGTTACCTCCTACTCAAGCTGCTATTGAAAAAGGAAACTTTGTCGAATATCATCCTATTGCCAGCGTGAAAGATGGTGGACCACTGGAGTACTTAATATCCGGATCCGGATCTGAATATACGGACCTCTCGGCATCTTACATCTATGTGAAAGCAAAAATAGTCAAGTCTGATGGATCTGCATTACCTGACAAAGAACCTGTTGTTCCAGCCAACTTATTCCTGCATTCTCTTTTTTCACAAATCGACGTCAGTTTGAACGAGCGAATCATTTCTTCAGCAAGCAATACATATCCTTATCGTGCATACATTGAAACTATCTTGAATTATGGAGAAGATGCAAAGAAAAGTTTACTCACCTGTGAGATGTTTTACAAAGACTCCAATCCTGCTAAAATCGATCCGACAGCCGAAGATGCAGATGATGGATTAAAAGCAAGATATGAACTCAGCAAAAATAGTAACCAGTTTGAACTCCTCGGAAAGCTCCATAGTGATATTTTCGAACAGAATCGACTTATGCTAAATTTGGTCGATATTAAAATTAAGATGATTCGAAGCAGTGCCCCATTCTGTCTCTTATCAAACAAAGACGGTGCCGACTATAAAGTGATATTGGATCATGCCTCTCTATTCATTCGAAAAGTACAAGTCAGCCCCGGAGTTTCTCTCGGACATGCAAAGGCTTTAGAAGAAAGTTCTGCCAAGTACCCCATCGATAGAGTTCTATGCAAGACCTACTCCATTTCGAAAGGAAGTTTTTCCTTCACACAAGATAATGTATTTTTAGGTGTCATGCCTAAAAGAGTTGTGATTGGATGTGTGGAAAATGCTGCTATGAATGGACAATATCGCAAGAACCCATTTCAGTTTGCTCATCATAATGCAAATTTTGTTGCTATTTACGTGGATGGGCAACCCGTACCCAGTAAACCCTTGGAATTAGATTTTGAAAATAATAATTACATCCGTGCTTACTACGGCATGTTTGAAGGATTTAATAGTGATAAAGGCATTTATGTATCACGTGAACAATTTTCGAAAGGAAATGCATTATACTGTTTCGACCTCTCTGCTGATATGTGTAATGGTCCACATTTAAATTTACAGCATCAAGGAAATTTGAGAGTTGAAATTAAATTTAGCAAAGCAATCGCCGAAACTCTATCACTACTAATCTACGCCGAATTTCAAAACGTGATCGAAATTACGAAATCTCGTCACGTGTTATGTGATTTCGCCAATTAGAATGGATTCGAATCAAATACAGAGTATTCTACAAAATGACTCATCCACCAAAAAATATTTCCTAGGTGTGTTTCCTAGTGATTATTTAAACGATGTCATTATTCATAAAACCCCTGCTTGTTTTGTTGCAAACGTGGACACTTCGAACGAATCCGGAAGTCATTGGGTGGCCTTTTATATTGATCAGCATCAACTTGAATTTTTCGATTCTTATGGACATCCCCCATCTTTTTTCAAAGGACCTATTCATGATTTTGTATCACAATTTCCAACTGTGACTTATAACCCTATGACATTGCAGAGTAATGTCACGGCCGTGTGTGGTCAGTATTGTATTTATTATTTATATTCAAAATGTCGCGGTCGTTCATTGAAAACAATATTATCAACTTTTGTAAACGGACACATGTGTAATGACAAAAGTGTCTATAATTTTGTAGCCAATCATTTTCATGTATTTCCGAATTTCAATCAATAAATTTATATTTAAATGAATATCATTCTTCTCTGTCTCTCATTCACGATGGAATTTCCAAAGCTGCAAGTCAGCTTTACAATGGTAGCCAGTGGGCCAACCGGAAGTGGGAAAAGTCATTTCATATCAAATCTTCTGAAACATAGACATGAAATGTTTTCAAAAGTACCTGACAAAGTTGTATGGTTCTATGGTGTGTATCAGAGTTTGTATGATACGATACCGGATGTGACGTTCGTCGAAGGATTTCCTGCTAATTATATGGACTTATTAGGAGATAATACATTGTTCATCATTGATGATTTGATGGCAGAGTGTGGAAAAAATGATGTCATCACTAAGTTATTTACTCGAGGCAGTCATCATCTCAACATTTCAGTTATATTCATAACGCAAAATTTCTTTCACAAGGGAAAAGAAATGCGTGAAATTACTTTAAATGCACATTATATCCTCCTTTTCAAAAATAGGAGAGATTTGAGTCAGGTGACTCATTTAGGAAACCAGATTTTTCCAAGACATTTGAAATTTTTCCAAGAAGTGTTTGAAGACGCGACCAAGAAAAAGTTTTCTTATCTCTTGATCGACTTGAGAAATGAAACACCCGAACCAATGAGATTACGCACAAATATTCTTCCCTATGAGACTCAGTATATATATCAGAGAAGAGCAGTATAAAACAGACATGCTATAAATAATGTGAATCATTTTCAATCATGACAATCACGAAGCAACAGCTGAACGAGTTACATCTCTTGCAAATTTGTCCTGCAAAACTTCAGAAAGAGTTGTTGAAAAATATTGATATAGGTTGTATCAAAGCAATATGCGAGTGCAGTCATAATTTACTCTGTGGAAATATACCTATTTCGAAACATCAAAAGAAGAAATTATCAAAGCATAAGACGACCCTTCGCAAGTTGGCGAATAAAAAATTAGCTTTAGCTAAAAAACGAAAGTTGGTCGTTCAAAAAGGTGGCTTTCTTAGCTTTCTCATTCCTGCTGCCGTGAATATATTATCATCCATTTTCGGAAATGGAGCACGCCAAGAAATACGCCCTGATTCCTGAAGAAATGGCGTCAAAGCATACGGTTACACCTAAGCAGTTGAGTGAACTTGATACACAGATGATGAATATTTTGCAAAGCAATCTTGATGAACATGAAAAATTGGCAAAGTATACAGAATTACTGCAAAAGAAATTGAATCTAGCAGAAAACAATCCTCCTTGGACCCCACCTCGAGAAGAAGAAGAAAGAAAAACAGAAGAAAACCGCCAGCAGTATGAACCCACCATATTCAGCACTATTAATAAACAATATTTGAATCAAGCCCAGAACTTGATGGATATTATGAAAAGGCGTCCGGATATTCTCACCTGGAATGATAAGGGTGAAGTCATTTACAAACATCAGAAGATTGAACATTCGAATATTGCTGATTTATTAAATTTAATTTTCAGCCACAAGAAAAAAACTGTTGATGTGCCTTGGTCGCATGAATTTTTAAATTCATTGCAAGAAATGAATGTCCCTAAATTTTTTGTGAAGAATAAAAATCTATACGAGAAGAAAATTGTCACTGAAGAATCAGATGTGAAACCTGTTCTTACACCTAAACTTGTAAATTCTCTTCCAAGAAGGAAGCGAAAATCAAATGCAAAATGGGATAATATGTATTAATAAAAAAGTTATTATTATTGAATCATTGCCTCATCATTGACTTTTTCATCATTTTGATTAAATGAAAACAGAGAAACAAAGTTAAAGGAAATAATACATTTATTAATCATTCACAATAATATTTGGAAAAAGTACTTACAAATCATCCATTCGAGCTTTCAAATACTCCACATTCATTTTTTGAATTTCGTTATCACTCATTTTCACCTTAGTAGCCAAATCATTTACAAGTTTTAAAAAGTCATTTACAAGTTTTAAAAAGTCAATACAAATGAAAATGTTATCATCCATTGTGTAATATTTTTCTTTAACTGTTAATGACATGCATTCATGTCGCTTCTGTGAGGGATGATTATGTTTACATCCTGTGCACTCATAGTTCATGTTAATGCATGCTCGCATTTCGGTGATAAAACAGTCAAAGATAATTTCAAATGTTTCTACTTCATCAGCAGGATTTTGAAAAACTTGCATTTCTTCGCATTTTAACATTTGTCGGAAATGGTCAAATACTGCCTCTAAAATTTTTTCATCAAAAATCATATTATCATCCTTTATTTTCTTTATATTGTATTCACTGAGGACGATACATCCTTTTTTCATCGAGAATTCTTCGACGGTTTCTACAAGTTGATAAATTTCACAGTCACCATTTCTACAAATAACAAGTGCATCGTTTCCTGCTACAAAGTTGCTGCTGGAGTATCTGGAATTGTATTCCCATATTTTTCTCTGAAAATGAAGCCAACTTAGTGGTTGAAAATTAATTTTTACACCTGAAGCACTATTTTCAAGCACAATCGCGATTTTTCCATTTTTTCGTAAACACACATTTATTTGGTGATCATTATCGAGCTCCAAAACGTTTAAGTTGCGCTCGTCAAAACGATTGAAGGCATTTTGTAAGAATACATCAAGCCAATCCACTGATTGTTCACGAGAGGATGGCTGAGAAGACGCTTTAAACACTGTATCACTTGGAGAGGAACTTTGCACGGATTCGGTCTGGTTTGTTGAAGACACAGGGGGGTAAAGGAAGAGGTTTCTCTAATGTTGGAACTTCAATCTTTTCCGCTCGGACACACGTCTCCGCTGGGTTGACCAAGGGGTCATCCATCTCCGCTGGGATGCGTGTCTCTGCTGGGGTGCATGTCTCCGCTGGGGCGCACATCGTCGTCGAGGCATTCTCGAGGTTTGATCCTCCGCTTTTTAAAACAGCTTGAGGGAGGGTAGTTATACGGGGAACTTTTCTTCGACGTGGAGAGCTAGTCGATACAATTTCCATTTCAGGCTGATTGAAGAGAGGGAAATCATCCAAAGTCCACGTCTCGGACCATGAACGTTTCGCTGCAGGTGGGGTCACATCACTCATGATGTTTCGAAAGGTGATGCTGATCCTCGGCAGAGTTACAGTTCTGTTGGGTTTAATCCCATGGGTGAAGAGTTCATTGGTTGGGGGTAGCATAACATATAAACTGCCATGGTGACACTCTAATTCTTGAGGTTGAAATCCGGATCTTTCAAAGGAGAGGGTTCTGGAGGCTCCAAAGTTGACACATGCAACGCCGCTGGATGGATCAATGCTCTTCTCATTGTCTTTATGCTGTCCGAGAGCTGCACTTCCATCTGGGTAGAAATTGAGCAGGGCATAGTTGTATGACTTTCCCGTAGTTTTTTCAACATCCTCTTTAATTTTCATCATCATCGGATTCCATATATGAGCCGGATTCGAGGTGCCGGAG
Organism: Uloborus plumipes; assembly: GCA_038373865.1. Classification (NCBI taxonomy): domain Eukaryota; kingdom Metazoa; phylum Arthropoda; class Arachnida; order Araneae; family Uloboridae; genus Uloborus; species Uloborus plumipes. The sequence goes on along the minus strand of JAXGGA010009205.1, from coordinate 36,203 downwards.
TAACGATAGTCCAGTCCTTCATCACCAAAGGCATACGATTTGCGTTTCGGTGTATAATGTCTTCCGTACACCACAACGTTAATGGGTTGAAATGGGATATTTAAAAGTTCATTGAATATAGCATCAGCTTCTGTACGAGTGTAAAAGCGTTCTTTAACTTGAACGTTCAGGGCATTTGAAGACAGCGTGTAATCCATTTTCAATTTCTCAAACAGCATAAAACTAGCAACTGAACACAACGAAATCAGGAGTCAGAATGAATTTTTATCATGAAAATGGTCACAAAGAGATATCAGTTCGTGGCGCTGCAGTCGGATTGATTAAACATCACGTGTCATTTAATCTCAAGATAATCACAAGAAAGTATGTGTAATCTCTTATCACATGAGGTGGAGACCCACTCTTGTTGACATTGAATCATCGACCTCTGACCGCAAGCTTATCAATATCATCCGGTGAACAATCATGTGGATACGTGTAATCAACATTGTATCTGAACTCACTACTCTGATAAAAACTGTAACTGCGAAATTAGAGAAAATATTTAAATTTTCAAATGTTCGAAATTAATTTAATTTGTCAAATTACTAATTAAATTTTGTATGCAAATTAACTTCATTGAGTAATGAACAGAAAAAAATTTTCATTGAGAAAGTATGATTTCGGTTTGAAAAATAAATCAAGTTCAAAGAAATAATTAGATTTGAAAAAAAAAAAAAATAAATTCCCGTCAACAGATGGCACCATCATCGTTCTTTAACACTGAAAATTATATTGAGATTCATTTAAACCTTTACTTGAGTGAAAGCATTGGTGGCTCAATTGACAAAGCGCGCGGTCAATTGAAGCATCAATACTTTTTGGATCCGAAGGCCGCATGTTCGAAACTCACCCCAATCAGCGAAAAATATTCAAAGTCCCGAAATGAAAAAAAAAGAATTAAATTCGTTCACTCAATAGATGGCGCCACGAGCGCCTATAATAAAATTAAATTCCAGAAAATATTCAGAGTCAGTAAAATAAAATAAAGTAATCTTAAGGTTAAACAAAATCCTCGTAGATGGTGCCACGATTGAAATTAACTCTGTAAAATATTACACAAGTGTTGCCATTCCCTAAAAGAGAAACTCTGGTTGCTACGGTGATCTCCTGTTGCCATTCAAAGAAACCTAAATATTTGGTTGTCATAGCAACCAGAAAAGGTGTTGCCATTCGAAAAAAAGCCTCATAACCTTCTTCAACGTGTAAAACTCCCGGCGGCCCTGAAAACAACTCAACCCCAAGCAGCAGCCCCTAAACAACTCAACCCAGGGTGGGGGGAGGTGCAGGGGAAGATTGGGAGGTGCAGGACCCTGCACATCCCTGCACCTGCACCTCTTGCAGCAGAAACGGCCTTTTCACGCTACTTTCGTTCTTTTCTGGATTATTATTTTAAATTTTTCATAGAAGATTTAAAGTGAAGCAATTCGAGATTTAAGAAATAGCTTCAGAACAGTAAATAAATAAAGGAATTACTTGATGTTGGTTTATTTTTATTTCTGTACATGAATGAGCTACTTTAATAATTAAGATAGCTCACTTCAATTTCAATTCACAATTATTCTGAAATTTCATTTCTGCTTGAAGCTACTCTGTTATTTAAGCAAAAGTTGTCATAAACATTGTACGACATTCGTTAATTTTTTATGAAAAATGTTTATCGAGTAATTTCTTCTCGTATAAATATTTTATGTTTGAAGTCATATTCTAAACTGCAAATATTTTTATTTTGCAAAAGAGTTTCGATATGAAGCCGCTAACAAGACCTAGGATGCACTGTTACCTATGATGTTACGATTTTTCTGTGTTTTTTGTTGCAAAAAGAAGTTTCGTTTTGATGAGTTTGAATCATCAAATCATTCAATGAACAGTGTTGCTTTATTAATTTTATTTATGTACATTAAAAGTAAAGGCTTTTGAAGGAGCACAAGAATTTCTTCAAAAAGTAAAAGAAATTTTACTAGTTTTAAAGATTAAACCTCTAAGCAATAAGGTTCTTCAAACTAATCTTAAACGAATTCTTGAAAGGTCTTCTAAATGGCATTATGGTAACTATTTTTCTCACGCATGAAAAGGGAACTTTTTATGTATTTTACTAACTCTATTTATTTTGGATTATTTCTCGCATAGCATGGGTCTCATTAGGCTTCAAGATTGTCTTCCGGAAACCGCAGGCTCGTTATAGGGTTTTCAACTGGCATTTCACAAATCATCACATCATTACGTAGCAGTTGCGGATTTGTGATTCATGCTTAACCAGTTTGTTAGCTAATAACTTCTTCTTAAGAAAAACGTTGTTTGTCTTTCTCTTTTTCTAGAAAGAAGTGGTGGGATACAACCCAGGTGAAGGAGGTGTTTACAAAAACCTCGCCTAATTGGAATATAATGAGCAAAAGAAATATTTTGGAATGCTTTCGCTTTGTTAGGCTTAGTGTTTGTCTTTTGTTATCGCTGTTATGGTTTGATAGAAAGATTAGTGGCTAAGGTTTGAAACATCTTAAGCTTGAACATACTTATAGAAGCTAAATTCAGCATTGGAAGGATGACTTTCTGCTTGATAAAAGCACAGTGTTTGTGCAAAGTTGAGTTACACGTGCTCAAATGTGCGTTGTTGTTCAAGTATGCCTGAGCTTGTGCAAGCACCTTTTGACACAGTGTGTATGGGTTTAATTTATTTTATGAGCAGATGCATTAATGTCTGGTTGTAAAGCTGGAATTAAACGTACGTAATTCATAGCCCATTGCTATGTTATGCTTAAAATTATTGCTTAATTGCGGACAACTTTTGTTGCTATCTTTTCCGAAATTAATTTTGAAAATTTTGACTTAACGCCGTTTGGAAACAAGCTCTTCAATTTTTCTTGAAAAAATTAATTGTAATATACAGGGTGTCCACTCCTATCGTGGACCAATAGCTAATTTCTAAACCGTTAGAGATAAGCATATAGTTCATTTTGGAAAAAATCTCCAAATTACGAAAGGAATTTTGGGTCTATTCAATGTTTTTCAAAAAATCAAATTTTGAAAGAGTTACGAAATTTAAATTTTTATACAGCCCCCCAGTCCTATCAATCATATTTAGTAAAACATTCTTGACACTGTAACATTTAAAACTAAAAAAAAATCACTGTTCTACCATAAAAATTGACAGAGTTATGACGTTTTGAAAAATCAAGATTTTGAAGGATTTCGCATACGGTCCTTTTAGTGATCTCTCGATGACGTCATGAAATAATGCAAAATCTTGATTTTTCAAAACGTCATAACTCGGTCAATTTTTGTGGTAGAAGAGTGATTTTTTTTTAGTTTTAAACGTTACAGTGTCAAGAATGTTTTACTAAATATGATTGATAGGACTGGGGGGCTGTATAAAAATTTAAATTTCGTAACTCTTTCAAAATTTGATTTTTTGAAAAACATTGAATAGACCCAAAATTCCTTTCGTAATTTGGAGATTTTTTCCTAAATAAACTATATGCGTATCTCTAACGGTTTAGAAATTAGCTATTGGTCCACGATAGGAGTGGACACCCTGTATTAATTAAGAAAGAAGATTTTTATGCTACAGTAATCTATTTTTTGTTCTGATATACTTATAGTAGATCAATCGCTCTCATAGTGCCATCTCATTTATCATCACCATAATAATTCTAAAATTGTTTCAAACTTTCTAAGTTTCTTAGTATGTGCAGAATTACTTTTCGCCAACGATCGCATGATGTCGCTTTTATGTATCGAGAGATTTTTCTCAAGGGAGCAACTCTGTCGGAAAATGGTAATAATAACTGATAAATTCGACTTCTCAATTTAAAAGTTGCTTTAATTCTAAGAATGAACAATAGTTTAATTTAAATAAATTTTCTCGCATTTCAGAAATTTATCTCTTTACGAAATACTCTGAAAAAATATATAAAGAGGAGTATTGTACCTCTGAAACACATTATCATGTAATTTCATGCTTTGTTTTCTTGTCTAAGAAATTACATGGTAATGTGTTATCTTTGTACTCGCATATTTCCCCAGTTTTAAACGAATGTTTGTTGTTTTCAACAAACCAAAGATGAAAAGAGTAGTAGCAAATTAGGAGGTTGTTAATTTCAAGCTTATTTACACAACACATGCATAAACCAATAGAACGAATATCCTTTCATCAATATTTGAAATATTGAAAAATGGCTTTCCATAATAATAACGTTAATTAGTATATTGGATTAATGCATTAAATAGCCAAAAAGTAAATAAAGTAAAAATGAAAAAAGGCAGTAATTTAAAAGTTTAATTTGCGTAATTAACAGACAAATCGCAAACTAACAATCTATGTATTTGTAGAAAGTTGTATGCAGTGAAATGTATGTAGTTTATGTCTTGAGGGCATTCAACTTCAAATTTAAAATTCAATAAAGAAATAGTGCAAAATGTTTCCGAACCTGTTTGAAAATATTCTTTTTATAAAAATAGAAGGAGAAAAGTAGCTGTTTAAATTGGAATTGGATCGCTTTGACGTAAAGCGACCAAATAAGAGATAAATTTTATTTCTTAATTTAACTTTATTCAGTATTCATTCGCGACGTATGCTTTTTTTATAATTTTGAATTCTGAATTTAATCGCTTTCAGAATATCGTTTCTATCCACCCATCGATTTTTATCTTTGAAATCGGCAAGATCTTTCAAACAACAATAAAAAGAGATACCTGGCAATTCCAAAACTCGCAGACGATATAAAAAAAAAATCGTTTCATACTTTAATCTCGACATCTGGGAATGCTTCAAAGCAATCGAGTCGTCATTGTCTTTCAAATCAATTTTCCACCGTGCAGAAAAGCACCCCAGACAAATCCTTTGAGATGTCTTTTTTTTTTTTTTTTTTTTGTCTCTTTTATTTTGCGCTCTTTTTTATGTTGGATATCGTGATGAAATGAAGTTTCCGGACTTGCGGCACTTTTATTGACCACTCGAAATAACAGAGGTCGTTTGTTTATGCTCCAGGCATTTTTCAGTATTTTATTTATTTCCCTTTTTTTAAATTATTTCATCTCACTGCCCCCTTTTGTGAGTTGTCAGTCGTCTCGTTTTATTTTACTTTATTTTTATTCGTTTTATTTTTTTTTTCTTTCCATTCTTTCTGTTCGATTGTTGTGTTGTGTCACGTCTCTATTCTGTAAATTAAATTAAAATTCTTGAGCACGATTTTGAGTTATTTTGAGTTACAGTAATAGCTTCTAGCAATGACATGCAAATACATTGAGTGCGTACATAAATGTAAATCTATGCCAGCTTTGTCGGTAAACATCAACCACTGCATTCAAAAGATGAACCGATGAAATATTATTCAAAATACCATTTCCGTGCAGCTATTTTTTGCCCAGAATTTTTTATTAAAGAATTTTAAAATAGCTTTAAAATTATCATTATAGACCTGATTTTTAATTACGAAAACAGTGATAGATATTTTACATGATCCTCAAAAACAATGATTGTTTTGAAAAGAAGCATTATTATTATTGTTTAAGAAGAGTCAAGTATGATTTTTGCGATTTCAGTTTTACTAAATGATTAAATATAGTTAAATTAATTAAAACCAATTAATTATTGCAATCGAGCTTTGTAAAATCAATGTATTTACACAGTGGCGTACATAGCGCCCCCGCAACCCCCGCGGCGCGGGGAGGCGCAAGAGGTTTGAGGGCGCCCGATCCAGAAAAATAGCACTAAAGGTTACACTGGGAAACTATTTTTTATATTTTAATAGGGGGTGGGGGGCGCACTTACAAATCTTGCTGGGGGGCGCACCTTAGTCTATGTACGCTACTGTATTTACATATATGTGGGCTCCCCTTTCGTTGTTTTTCAACGTAACATACATTGAGTAGACAGCTTTTGTACCCCCCCCCCCCTTCGCCCAGAAAATTTGGAGTCCTATATTCATTCCTGTGTAGTTAGCTACGTCTACCTCGCAATTTGATGATAAATATGGTTTCGTCCAGTGGTCGGAAGTAGCGCTCTACAAGTAGCGAAACTACTGTGGTAGCTACATTTTTTAGTAGTTTGTAGTGTAGCTCACTACTTAAAAAAAAGTAGAGTATTGAGTAACACGATACAAAAAAATAGTAGTTTGTAGCAATTTCTGAAAACTACTTTTAAATTTAAAAAAAAAATAAATAAATGAAAAAAATTTAAAAAAAAAGAGAACGAAGGAAAAAAAATCAATGTTTTTCTTGTGGCGAATATTCGAAAAAATTGTTAAAAAAAATCTAAAAAGGACAAATTTTACAAAAAAAAGGAACAAAAAGGAAAAGTAACAAATAAATTCAAAGAAAATTCCTATTTCTATTCCATATACGAATGAGGTAATTTTTTAATCTAAACCACTTTTCGAATTTTTTCGGTCGATCCTCAAACGGTGTATTCTTGTTATTTATTTATTTTTTAAAAAGTAGCGAAGTAGCAACTACATTTCAAAAGTAGTGTAGCTCGCTACATTTTAAAAAAAGTAGTTGTAGCTGTAGTTAACTACATTTATAAGAAAGTAGTTGTAGTTGTAGTTCGCTACGAAAAATATGTAATTTTTCCAACCACTGGTTTCGTCAAATATGCAGTTAGTTTCGAAATGTGTTCCAAAATGTGACTTCGAAAGGTATTTTTATTTGTAGAAAGTTAATTATTGCTACTTACACTTAACTTTATGATAAATTGTAATTGCTGGTCAGTTCGGATCTTCATTAACAAGATTTTCGACTATGATTTGCAAATCGTCTCTCGGGTCAATACTTGATACATTTCTTGGGTTTGATAGCTTCTAGAGTATTGAAGAAATAATTAAAAAAAAAGTTTCTATGTGTTTCTAGATATTATCTTCTGTTAGAATTGGCATGACTTCAGCCTTATATAAAGAAATAAATCTGTACGTTTGTTTTATAATCTAAGAAATTTCTTTTGCATTTTTTTAATGCGTTTATTAAGTTTGCCACCTTTTGTTTAAGCTGCAGACTAGTTTATTTTCATAATAATTTTCAAACAGTTGGCTTGAAACAAAATTTAAAGTAAAATTTATATTTGAATTTTGAACAGAAAATTTGTGCAAATTATTTAAGTAAATAAATCAGGTTAAATATGTTAAGCCTTATTTTCAATTTTTTGTTGTGTCATTCCATATAAAAACATTTTAGTACCTTCGAGTTTGAAAATTTTTTATTTGATGGTAATAGCAACCGGAAAAATGACAATTTGTTTTTTTTTTCCTTTTGGTCAATTAGTTAGTTTTTTCTTTTTTTAGTTTTTTATTCTTTTAAGAGCAAAAATTGTAGAAATTTGAGAAGATCCTTTCGTAAACTTTTCCAGAGAGGAGGAATATCAGTGCGAAATTTCCTTGGTCTACACCATAGTTGATGCCTTGTTAAAGCTTTCAGTGCTAAATTTTAGAGCCATAAGTACTTTCAGGTCAAATATTGGTAGAAAGGAGAGAAAATTATAAAAGGAGATTAACACCCTTGTCATTTCTACAAATAAAAATAGTCAGAAGAAGCTCTTGAAGCATCTGTCTCTTTTAATACAATGACGAATTGAGACGAAATTGATTCAAATTTTGTGGAAGAGATTCTTTTAAAGAATTCTCTGTAAGTGGGATAATATTGACATTGTTGAGAAGGCATTGGGGAAAAGGAAACGTTAGTAGGATGATTCAAGGGAAGAATTGTGTTTCGGAAAGCTTTTTTCCTCGTAATTCTGGACTTCCTGAAACAACATCGGTGTATTGTGTTGAGTGAATTAGAAACATAAGATGTTAGCATCAAAAAATTTAATTTTGGTGTAGGGCTCTTTTAGTAAAACTTGCTGCATTAAAAAAAAAAAGCAAACTCACAATTTTTTTTGAACTTATAGTCGTAGTTGATTCTATACTGTCTGTTATTCCGAACGTATCGTTCCCCCATTTGGCTGGCCTAACCCTAGTATTGTTTTAACCTCTGTAATTGGTAGAAGTGAAGTGGAATAATATATTACTTGATGTGAAAAAAAATTAAGTTCTAATAAAGTTTAGTAAACTGCTCTTTCTGAGATTATTAATTAGAGTCAAGCGAAACTTAACAGTACTTGGAAATCAGTTCATGTGAATTAAAAATGTTAGTGGATGAAATTTTGCGCATATTATGCAACTTATGGATATTTGAATAGTGTAAAATATTGAGTTTAAATAAATATACCAAAAAATGCAGACTGATAACGATAAAGTAAATGATAACGATAAAGTAAATGTGCATTTATTTTTTTTCCTTTATTTTAAGCCTTTTAAGTGTTCATAGGCCACTTTCTTTGTGTTCATCTTGACCCAAGATATTTGCTCGTCATTTCGTTTCACTTCAGCAACAGCTTTGTAAAATCAAGTTATTGTCAAGTAGTCAGTTGCCAGTACTAAGAAAGCAAACGAGAACGTTAAAACAAGCCTGTTAAATTGCTAAAATGGAGATTCACTGTATATTTATTGAGGCGTAATCTTTATTGTCGGCAAATATTTGAAATCTTTGATGATATTTCAGAAAATGAAAAGACTCGGAATTTATTAATAAATCTATCATGCTAATTTGTGTTTAACTGTAATGCTATACTGATAGGTACGAAATGCATTCGGTTATTTGTTTAGTTTTAAACAACTTTTGGAACAGAAACTCTGGGAACCTCCGCAACTCTGTGGTAGAAACTTCGCATCGTAAGCCGGACGATATGGGTTCGATTCCCCAAGTGTCCTGGGTGGTATTTCCCTTTTATGTTGTGAGTTTTTCTTGTGCTGTTTTGTAAGAAAATCAAGTATAGCAGACTAACCTCTCGAGGCAATGGAACCCAATCCTTCCCTAGTGTTCACTAAGGACATGTCAAAAAAAAAAAAAAAAAAGAAAAGCTGAATATAAACAAACATAGCGAAACCGTTTCTTAAGAGACTGGATAAAAAACGTAAAATACGGGAAATACAAGAAGACCCGGCTGAAAATAACTTAAACCTTTATGCCTCGACGGGACACAGAAGTCCCGCTTATATTAATTTAGTATTATGAATCCAAAATGGCTGGAATCATACTGAAGTTTTTGGGTACCACTCCTTGTACTTCGCTGAGGAGTCGACAGATGGTACCTGCGATCGGAAACAGTTTCTTGGGAGCCCTAAGGCGTAGGAGTCTTAGACCCACAAAAATTTTAAAATTTTTATGCTCGGTAAAACTGTTTTTTGGTGTATTTGCAACTCAAAAAACTAAAAATATGTATAAATATTCATTGTTAAATTAATTTGAGACATAAAGGGTTAAATTGCAGAAAAAACATAAATGCGCAGTGACGTAAAATCTCACGGTATATATCTGGAACATTTATCAAAAAATTACGAAATAATTAGTCAGATTTTCCTTCATTGTTAACAATCATGCAAAAACTGCACCCTCCCCCCTTCTTTATGCTTTTTTTTTTTTTTTTTTTTTTTTACTAAAAGATCAAATGTAACCATTGAAAATGATTCTATTTCTGTTCGACATTTCTCATGCTGATTATCTTAAATGTGTAAGTGATTTTTCCTGGTTCGGTAACGGTTATCCGATAAAAGCTAACTCCCACTCTTCATTATTTCAGATTTTCTGAAAGAGTTCAAGAGTTTTCCTTTTTTGCGTGTGGCATCAGTTTTTGTTGATCGCTGCCAATTAGCGTGAAAAAGAATCCCAACTAAAACGCGAATCTTGTTTTCGTTGTCATGTTTCCTTTGAAATGCGCAGCAGTTCTTTTCTCTCTAATCCTCATTATTGCATAGTCGATCTTTTGAAATAGTGTCCATATATCCTTCACTTTATGGCTTGTTTAATGCCAGACTTCCTCAATCGTTCCTGATAACGTCATTAGCCCCGTGTCTCAGCCCTATTTCTGCTTTTTATCTGGACATAGTGTTGGGTTTGACTTTTACTTGCAATTGTCGTTATAAGTAAAGTGCTACAACAAACTGATTCTTCTGACTAAGATTGTATTTTGGCAATACGAGTTTCAACTCTCCAAACACAGACAGTATTTAGTTACTTAATTACCAGAACAGATTTCTAGGAAAACGAGAAATGCAATTTTAGTTTGGATAGCAGCCTTTTAGAAATGAGAATTTAAATTATTTGTGAGAATTGATATAAGTATAATAAATGAAAAAAAAAAATAGAAAAAAAAATGAAACAGGTCTGAATGTTAGTTAAACTATGTCCTCATACGTAGGAAAAAGAGTAGTTTTAAATTTCATTTAAATAATAGCAATAGTTCGCTTTAGGTAATTAATTCCCTTTATAGTAGTGATTCCTCATATAACTTTTTATATTCTCGTCATTAGACATTACTACCAATATATTATAGTGTGTTTAAAAGAAATTAAATTACGTTTGAATCTTATTTATTATATTTTTATGTAAGTAATTTGTTTTCTTCCCTAGTGTGATTTTTTGTAAAATTGTCTATCTACAATCTAATAAAAAGGAAATGGAACGGGTGATTTTCAGATGAGCATTTTGGAAAGGGACAAAAAAGGAAAAAAATGTTTTATCATTCTTCATCTTCCATATAACACTGTTGTCGTACCATTTAATAACACTGTATTCAAAAGTGATCTGCAGTTTTACAGAAGTGTTGTTGAGTAAAAAATTGAAATTGTGCTGGCTACAAGGTTGAGGAAAACAAAATTATTGTGGGATTGTGGTAACATAGTTATACATTTTGTAATTTGAATTTTCAGAGTAATTTTGTGCCGTAATAAAACGTCTTTTTGTCCGATTTTTCTTCTTTTTCGAACTTTTCTGTGTAAATTATGCCTGATTGACCTATTTTTCAGGATATTTTCATTTCTAATTTGAAATTCAGATTTTTACGTTGCTCTCTAAATTCGTACCTCAAAACTTAGATGTAATATTTATTGTAAATTATTTGTCATAGAAGGTTTTCAGAAGTTTACTTTGCAACTTAATGAGATTTTAAAGTTACGTATTTTTATTAATCATTTTTATAACTTTTGTTATATTTCTCAAATGCTAGAATTTCCATCAAAACAATGGCAATTTCAAAAAAAGATACAATTTAATTTCATTTCTATTTATTAATATATTTTTATTAATTTATTTAAATTATTGCTATTTTCTTTTCCATTATGTAATTTCCCCGGAATGCAGGTTCTTTTCATTTCTTTTCTCTTTTTTTTTTCAATTTTTATCCTTCGTTATTATTTTTTTCCCTTGTAATAGAGAGTCTAGTTTCACGTACCTCTTTGGTATTGAGTGATGCGACATCCAACGTCATAATTAAGGATCGACACACTGGTAAATTTGCACCACCACTAATCCACTATAACTTCCCTCCCGAAATTAGAGTGCTTAAGGGGGTAGTATCTTGATTATTCAGCAGGGGACTTAATCTAGAGGATACCTCCCACGGCGTCGTCTCAAATAAAGCCGCAGGGCCCCACTTGCTTGGCAAACCATAGTTGGAAACCAAAAGCCCACCCTTCTTGATAAAGGGGTGGCGATTTATGCCGGCCATCCAAGGTAATCTCGTAGCCCGCATTAATCTAGTACCGTATCCTTTTACTACCCCGTTGGCATCCAATAAAAGGACTAGATGTCCTATTCTTTGTCAAGGGAACACCTGGTCATTTCGCAGTCTTCAAAGAGTTGACAATTCCTCCCTTTGTGCAGGATGAGTCGGTGCTTAATCAAGCGTTGGTCCAGGGGAGTAATTGCTGTCACGGCGTCCATTCATGGTCATCTTTGTCATCCAAATAATGCCAGCAACCGTTGTTGGGAATTGCTCTTAACTCTGCCTCCTTGCTCAATTGTGAGTAATGGGTGAAACTTATTGTATGGCTTCCCAGATCATTGTTTACATGGCTTGGAATTTGGTGCTGTAAATGTCAGAGGAAAAGGGTGAAAGTGAAATAGTTTGCAAAGTCAACAAAGTGGTGGCTTTCACAAAGCCATGATGTTTAATTACTTTATTGGAGAGATGGGGTGGTAATTGATGTACATGGAATCTTCTCTTCATTGTTCAAAATATCATGATTTCAGCAATTACAAGATGCATTCTATAAATATTGTTTAAACAAGTAGTGATGTAAATGCCCGTTTCATCACAAGTTTGTATTTAATATATTACTGTAAAATATGTTATACGTATGACATGATAATTTTCTAGTTGACTATGAATGATATCAAAAAGATTAAATGTTTAAGTTTAAAATTTAAAAATTTAGTTTATAATTCAAAATAATTAATAGTTGGAAGAACATTGGAAATAAATAAAAAAAAAGAGCTTTAAAAATTGTTTCAATAAGTATGTTTTTGCTATTTGAAACTTTTTTTTTTTTTTTTTTTGTCGGTAGATTTTACGAAGTTAACTTTTCAAGAATAATAATATTAACCATGAAAAATGTAATTTTGATCTTACCAAGAGGAAAAGATCTGGGGGAAATAAAATAAGTGTTTTTTTTCCTTTTTCTGAAAGCATGACGCAGAAATCACAAAATTTATTTTTAAGATTGTCATTTTATTTAAGAATATTTCCAATATTTCCATCAAGGTATGCTTTGATTGCTCTCCAGCCTGTTCTCGTTCGGAAAGAATTAGTTGGGACTTTAAATTATTTCAATATTTCCTTGTAACAAGTCTGTGACATTGATTATTTTCGCAGCGGTAGCCAAGGGCCCCCAATGGGAGATTACCATGACCTCCCTAAGAAATCTTTATTCAGCGTAAATACTGTATAAGGCATACGGTTTACGACCCACATGATTCATCAAACTTGGAGACAGTCTTGCAATATTGCATTTTTTTAAATACAATTTTTGTTGCAATTTTAGCATCCAGTAAAATTCTGAGCTCTGTTGGATAAATTGATAATTTTCCCCCTCCCAAAAATTTAACCTGACGCCCCTGACGCTTGCTCTCTAGAATAAGGTTTAGAAATCTGAAGTAGTATAACAAAATCTACTTTAGGATTAAATCTAGATATAAGATTGAACATACTTTCTCTCGAAACTGAAAAGGGGTTATAACTAATGTTAATCAATTACTTCTACTCTTTTCTTTCAGTTATGCCTTATCATTATCTGTTATTTACTTTTCCAACAACAAATTATCACCCTTTTTCATACCAATATGCTCTAAGCTTTGTTAATTAGAAGATTTCATTTAATTGTTGACCTGGTGAAGGAGAAATCAACTTAGAACGTGTGTTTTTTTTTTTTTCGTGAATACAATTTGCTTCCTGTGATTATCGATTATTACCAATAGCAAAATAGTTGAACAATAAGAACATTGAGAACAGACGTCAGGCATTATCAATAATTTTTGTTCCGTAATTCGAACTCTCATCCGCCATTTCCCCCTCCCTGATAAAATGATTGCCCCATTTTAGTCCTGGCTATTACAGTGGTAAATACCTGTTGCCCGTGGAAGGACGGCTCTCATTTTCTTTCAACTTTGTATTCCACGTGAGGTAATGTTTAAGTGAGTTTTCTATTTGTTTTATAATAGTGTAATTATCGATGTCTTTTTCTTTCCTTCGTTTATTTTTTTCCTCCGGTAATAGCTTCTATCCCGATGAAAGCTGGAATTTGGCCCTGCCGCTGAATTAGTGTCGTTTGTATAAGAAAGAGAAGTTAAATTTCAGCCCGGCATCGTGATTAGTTATTATTACGGCACCATAGAACATGAGTATTTGAGAAGTTTTGTGTGTTTATGAAGACCAAAATGATGTATTTGAGGTGTCCATTTTTCGTCTGTCTTTTTTTGCCCCCTATTTTTTTTTTTTTTTTCTATAAGGGATGGCAGATGGTATATAACTGCTCCACTAACGCACCTGTCTGTTTTTTTTTTTTTTTTTTCTTTTGGGTGGATGAAACTTGAAGATAATGAAAATGAAAGATTTAACGTCTCTTTCTTCCTGATGACAGCAGTTTTGTTGAATCATTTACTGTCATAAAAGTTTCTGGGTAATTTTTTTCTTCTGTTTTTTTTTTTTTTCATACAATATCGTTTCAAGATTTTTTTCCCCCTCAATGCTCAAGAAAGAGTTTTGACGAATGTGACAAGACTATTAAGGAATATCATATATATTTCTTCAACTTGCTTGCAGTTTCTTATTTGTTATTGATTCGCTTTAAATTCAGAGTTCACGTTTTTGTTGAACTATTCTGCAGATTTTTCCGTAGAGCTGTTCAACGAAAGCCCTTTTTTTCCTCTTATTGTAACAGAGGAATATTGTAAATATATTATAAATACGATTGTACACAAGATGCTGTTGAATCAATCACAAATATTTTAGCACCAAAATAAAGTAAAAGCAAATAAACGTTAAAAAGCAAAAATGGACAGGTAACACTGCAGACACGTGTTTGGGCGTTACCTGGAACGAATTTTTCAATGCACGAAATGTGAGCTCAGCAACGTAAAGAGATGAATTAGTTCATCTATAAGCTCACATTTTGCTACATAGCAGTATTTTCCAACTTCACAGTGTTCGAAGTCAGCAGCTACAACCAAAGCTTCGATGGCGGGCCGCAATAAAAGTTTCAGTAGTGAATGAAATACTTTTTCAATGGAGGATGACTGAAGCATTGTAATGAACATTACAAACTGAAAAAAAAGGAAGGAAAGAAGTATACTTTTCCAAAAGCGTATGAAACGGTCAATGAAAAAATTGAGACCTAAAAACAAGCTTTACCTCAAGCTCTGTTATGGGTGAGGGACTATTTCGTGTATGACACATATCTGAATTTTGAAGGTGCATCTTATAGTCCGTAAAATACTGTAGACATACATGAACATTGAACAGCGTTTGAAACAGAAGTGGATTTTCTAAAAAACTATTTTTCTTGCATACGATCATGTTATTTAATAATGCTATAAATAATTTTCACAAAAGGCTTCGCTGGCAGTAGGCGGCCCCTTTGGCTCCAGTTGGAAACCTGTGCTGTATGATAAAACTACTTCTATCAAGCCGCTGATACTATCTTGATTCCCCTTCAAGGATTCGAATTCAGCTTGTGACACTGTTTGCAAAAGATGAATAATGCTCAAGAATTATCGCGTATTTAAAACAAAAGTGATTTGCATGCTTTACTCTTCTGTGACGTTATAGGTGCCATTCATATTATAAACATTTTATTTTTCAAATGTACTAACACACCTGATGAATTTCGTTCATCTATCACACCTTCTTCGTAGTATTTCATTTCCTGATCGTGTACGGATTGATAGCATTTGAAACTCAGACGCAATGGGGAGTTTCCGAAATTTCAAAAGTATTTTTTTTCTGAAAGAACATGCTTCAAAACATAGGAATTGACCTTTTTTTTTTTGACACAGTTATATATTTTTTATGAATTATTTTAACCAGTGCGCAGATGCTATTCCGAAAAAAAAAAAAAATCTGCTCACGACGTCAGTGGTGCACGTAAGCGCGAAATCTAATTGGTTATAGTGAGATGACGAAGGTCGTGACGTCACCGATTCCGGCGATTGGAGAGCTGTTGTACACCACTGACGTCACAAAAACCACGTCCCGTTTTCAAGGTAGGGTATTTAAAAAAATTAATAAAAAATAAACTGTTGTGAAAATTAAAGTATTTTCCTGGCCCATGTTATTTTTTATATCATTCTATCAATTTCAGTAACAAAAAGTAGTACTTTTGACTGAAGGAAAATCCCCCATTGTGACGTAAAAATTGTAAGGCGTATTAATGATTCGTGGTATTAAATTTATTTTTAAATGTTAATTTTATGCCGGTTCTCTCAGAGCAAACGAGGTTTTGTTTCGATCCGAGTGGAGAAGTTCATAACAATGGGTTTTCTCATACATGTATGATTGCTCGTATGATAAAGATGCATGTATTCTTATCATAACGCAATATGTCTTTTTGTTATGTTTTTATATCGACCTGTAATGCGAAATACAAGTTTTTTCTTTTCTTTCTTAATAAAAAAATATTTTAAAGATGAATGATTGAATCAAGTGTCTCTTTCTTTCTAAAAGTTGATTTAGCGTACTAATTGCTAAAACCTGAATAAAGGAAGTTAAGTTTTCATTTTAAATCTTTTGATTTGTCATTAAAAATGCTTTGAAGTCCGACAATAAAGCATAAAAATGTAGTAATTATACTTATTGCCAGTGCCAGTTTCATGTAATCAACGAAAAGAAAAAAATTTTTATTACTGGAGAGATTTGAGTTTTTTAATTTTATTCTTTTAAATGAGATTGTTTTTTTTAGGTTGTTTGGAAAATCTTCTGAAAGGGTTTTTATTGTTCTTTTCGTACTTTGGATCAAAAGAAACAAGTATAAAGAATTCGTTTCGATGAAGTAGTTTTAAGTTGAAGAAAATATTTTTTAAAAGGTACATTCTTTTCACGCAAAAGAAAAAAAAGTTTTCGCCTAAGAAATAACTGTCAACATGGAATGTTTCAATTGCTTGTTGAAGTCTGTAAAAAGTCTTTTGGTACAGCATAAAATATTTTAACAAAGAAAGATTTAAAAAAAGAAAATAATAATAATTGACTTGAACACTTCAACCTTTTTTCTGAGGATAGATTAAATTTTCGTTTTAACTCTTTGTCGCGCACCTCTGTTAAGCAGTATAAATTTAGAAAAAGCAGCATTAAAGCAACTTAACTGGATTATTCTTTACTTTGACATGCTTTAAAATTTATGCAAGATCATTGAACGTCTTTTATTTTATTCATTATTTTTCTATTATTTATTTATTGTTTTGTGCTTAAAATTAAATATTGTTCGTTTTTCTCCTCCATTTTTCTTTCATTACAGTAGTAATACTTGCATTTAATTCAAAGTATATCTTGTTCATAGATTTCCTGTCAAGAAAATGAAAATCGCGACGTGAAACAGTTCATAGAACTTTGTCGAAAACAAATAAAAAACTTTCTCGGAAAAAAAATTCTGGCTCTGGTCTATTTGTAGTCTTTTGTCTGAGTAAGGATTCGCGAATAATTTTCGATTTTTGAAATGCAATTTCATTTAGTTGCTATATAAGATGTCCCTCATTAAGCTACACCACGCTCATAAAATACAACTGTAATTGGCATAGAATCCCTATTTGATAACAGGTTTCAATTTGAGAGACCATATATAGTTAAAATAATTTAATTATTACCTCTGTCTATCGGTAATTACGCCGTATCGATTCCTTATGTAACGTACTTTCAACGGTGCCGAACAGGAAATTTCAATAAAAACCCCCAATTAACTTTTTGTTTTCTTTATTGATTTCTCATAAATTACAGCCTTTTACAGAAACAACATCAAGTTTTCTAAGTAGCTATAACAATGAAAGCATTTAGAGGTCAAATTTTTTTATTACCTTCTCGTCGTAAACCATTGTATGGTACTACTAATAGCGTGTCTTATGTTTCAGCGATTTTTTAAAACTTGTTCTTGGAGAAAGATCTTTAGGGAAAAACATTAATACTTACTAATTGAAAGTCTTTCTGTACAATAAACTCATATTCATTTGAAGGTAAAGTTGAAGCTTTTTTTTTTTTTGCATGTTTTAGTAATTGCGAATTGAATTTTTCCTCATTTTAATTAAGCTGATCTTAGCTGGCTCCATATTTGAGCAACATGCACATTGCGTATCAGATTCTATGTCTAATTATATTGAGGAGTATTTCCCTTTATCTGATGTTATGAATGATTAAATGTTCAAGAGTACATACTGGGGTGGGGGGAGGTTGGCGCTGTTTTCAGTGCCACACATAAAAAAATTAGGAAAATAACTTTGAAAGGATACTAAAAGAACCGCAAGTAGACATCAACTACAAACTTAAATAGGGAATGAACTTAATTATATGGTGCAGGTCAGGGGCGGCATTTCATCATTTCGTTTGAGAGGGCGAGTTTGTTAACTATGAATTTAATCAGTATGGAATGAAATACATTTGGTAAAAATGAAGCTATCGTAAAATATATTTAATCTTAAGAAAAAAAGAAGGTTCATTTAAACAATATACAGTAACTTGATAAATTCAAAAATTTATATGAGAAACTCGGAAAATTTCAAGATTTCTCCTTTACGTATATTTTACGTGATTACTAGTGGTTCAAATGATGCAAAACTTAATTACGAAAACTGTTCGTATTAAAATTTCTTCACTTTCGTCAACTACTATTGAGAATTAGTGAGCTTTGTTATTTCCTTTTACATATGATCATTGATTTGTGATTTATACAAATTGAGCTTACACGTTTCTTATTATTCTGTGCAAAAATTTGGGGGTGCGACCGCCCCCTCTTGCCCTCCTTATTTGCCGCCCCTGGTGCAGGTACGCAATTGGTTCGATAGACGCAAATTTAAAAAAAAAAAATCTGGTAACTCTCTGCTAAAATAAAAATAAAAATTAAGATTCCTTGTTGTTCGAAAAGTTTTTTTTTTAGATTTTTCGAATTTTTCCCCTTTCCAGAGGGCTTTTACAAATATATTTTTTGTTGTTTAATTATTTTTTTTCTTGTACTTTTTTCTGTTTTTTCTGTCTAAGTGCCTTAGATGCAGTTTTAAGGCTTTCTGGTACATAATGTGAGGCTGGTTAAACTGACAAAATAAATAAGTAACTAAAAGAATACAAAAACTAAAATTTTGAATTTAAAATAGTTTAAAAAGAAGTAGTTTTTCAGAGAAAAAGCAGTATTACGCTTTAAAAGAACAAAGGTTGAAATTTGAAATCAGTTGCAAAATAAGTGGAGAACTGCCGAATGTGCGCCAAGACTAAATATTCACGTGTACCTGCATATCGCTTCTACGAATAATGTGAAACATAATTTTTAATAATCGAACAAATGATGTCCAAAGAGCATGTTATTGGTGAAATTTGGACGCATTTAGTGGTTTCAATAATTTTTTTGAATTAATTAACTGTTTATTTTTGTTTTAATAAACTTCTAATGCTCAAAGGAAAGTCTTGTACTTCAAATTGAATTGAAGGGGTAAGTGGATAAAGGTGATATGTGACAATTTTTCAATCTTACTTTTTACCATGGATGAAGGTAATAAATCCGTCAGTATCATGTCCCCTTAGTCACAGAAATATTTGGTAACTAAGAATATGACTCATTTTACCCGTTGAAAAATATCCATTAAAAATAACACAAACTTTTTTAAAAAGTTTTTTCTAGAAATTTAAAAAATTGTCACCATATCATCTTTATCGACTTGCCCCTTCAATTAAAATATACGTTTAAAGGGATAAAATCACTATACTTAAAATGCATTTTTAATTCCGTGGTTTTTCCATACAGATTCTTTCCTTTTCCTATATTCCCGTAGGCTATATCGTTTCTTGTTATGGTTTCACGGTGAGCAACCAGGGCATAATTTTGCCTTTTATAGAGAAAGTGAGGCCGTGACAGATATGGTTATAGCAACCTCAAAGAAGAATCTTGTTCTGGGTGTAGTCCCTCTGATGCACAGATTAAGCTCACAAAGCCATTCGGCATCCTCCCCAAAGACCACCCGGTCGAAAATTTGTGCGGTTTCTTGCGAAAACTCGTCATCTAATTCTACTCGATCATTGCCATAAGCAGAGGCAAGACGCGAAAAGGGGATCCTAGTTCGTTAGCGCTTTTACCTTTCCACAACAATAAAGAACGATGATAATATCGATGAAGATGATTGAAATTACCCCCAGGCTCTGCTTTCCATAATTCCATGATCCATCATCCAGAAAAATGATATTCCAAACATTCTTCCAGGCCGACTGTTGACATTGCACTTGGAAGATAATTCCAGGGTCCCGCTGCTGTTTCATTTTTCAGTTGAATTTCTGATTATAAAACATTATCGAATTTGCTCGGCTGGGCGGAAAAAAAAAGATTCTGTGTCTGAATGCTGTTTCGGTGGCGTCTGTTGTCAAAAGGGTTCAATTCCAGTTCTTAATGTCTGGTTGCATTGACAAGAGAAATAACAAGAGATTGCAATGTAACTTCGCTATCTGATCGCTAATTGGTGGTTTTGAACAAGATTAAATCGCATCTCGTATTTATTTCTTTCGCATTCTTTCATAGCACATTAATCTGCATTTTTTTTTCTTGGTGAACCCTGTGCTAAACTGTTTTAATTGGGCCATATTAAATCAATGGGCGGGAAATAATGGTTTCTCTCGTACTTCGTTTCTTTTTTTAGTTATATTCATCTGCAAAAAGTATGCTCCACATCAGTATTTTTGATGTAACTCAAATTGTTTAGCCTGGCATTGAAGTATTTGTTCCCCTGTTATGTATGTTGAAATAGAATACTGATAACTGATGTTAACTGAGAGAAAATAATTTAAAGTACTACTTGTTTTGTGAACAACAGACCTTAGTTTTTCCAACGAAAATCTAACGAACCTTGAATTTAACTTATCATTTTCTCTTACGGTTGGATTTTTTTGTGGATTCTCAACTCTTCGGCTGAAATCATTGTTCCAACTTTTTTTTTTTTTTTTTTTTTTTTTTGCGCACTGTGTCTTACAGTAGAATTATGATTTTCCGAGAAAATTTCAACTTGATTTCATCTTAGTACATCAGGGTAAAGGTACTTATGCTGCATGGTTTAGAAGTTCTCCATTACAGTTGTAGTCTAATAATAGACAATAAATGAGTATGCTGTATCGCAGCCTGGTCGGTGGTGTATGAAATGTCATATGACGAGAAAGTTGTAGTTTATGACTTGAAGAGAGGGAGGGGGGGAGAAGGGAAATTGTAAATGTATGGTACAAGCGTTTGAGGGATTATATATGATGAAAAAAAAAGTGTGACATTATTTATGGATAAACCCTTAGTTAAAGTTTTTATCATTTTCTACTAAAAATAAATGGCATCGGGTTTTTGATGAATGGGAAGTAGACGAATTTCTGCAATTTTATGTTGGTTTCGCCCCTCGGGAGCGAGTGCGACTGGACGTGTTGTTGCCATTAGCGTTGTCTGACGGACTTGGTATGGCTTTTACACCAACAGGGACGACTTTTCTGCCCTTATCATTGAATGATTAACAATTGACATACTGTAAAGGCCTTTTTATTCGCGAGGCCTTAATTTTCGCGATTTTCGCGAGCCCTTCGTAATCGCGAAAATTTAGGCCTCGCGAATTTGTTTTTACTATGGACTTTTTCAACTTTCGGTTCTGTACATGCAAAATTCGCGAAATTTTCGGCCCGCGAAATCACCGATATATTCATTTTCGCGAAAATTACGGCCCGCGAAATTAAAGGCCTTTACAGTATATTAGAAATTGTGAATGTACTTTTTGATTGCGGATTAAACGACAACCCGTGTGAGCAAGAGATCGGCAGAGCGAAGGAATGTTAATTCTCTACTGAAGAGACTCGACGGTTTTCCAAGATAGGCAATTTTTTTCGTCAATTGCAACAAAAGATCACGTTGTTGCTAAAACTGTAAATTAACTGAAATGATCATGTAAGTTGAATCATGTACATTGTATAGCGCTTGCGAATACGGTCGGCTATGGAGTCACGACCAGTGTCGAGGTCGATGTAAAACCAACATTGCTATTTTCATGCGGTCAAAGGTTCCCCAAACCGTCTAAAAAGGTATCCCGAAGTAGAAAACTTAATTAGAGATTAAATGTAACAAATTACGGTTTTTTAGAAAATCTACAGGTTAGTGACTACACTATAAAACCTCATAGTACCAGCTACTACTAAGCATTGTCCTAGAACAACTTTGAGGGAAAATGCACACCCAGAGGATTCAAAAGATTTAGAGTGTTATTAAGTGAAATAAGTGATTAAATGATAAGTACTTATAGTTTATTTATTTATTTGTTGAAAGTTATCGTAGCTGTGTTGCTACTGAAATTGTAATTTCAGAATGATTACGATTAGGGGGGAATTTTGGGAGGTATCATTGATAGTTAAAATTAAGTATTCGAAACACTGGAATCCTAAGTAGTTGTCTGTTCATTAAAAATTGCGCATTTCTTTACGTTGCTTGAGTTAAAAATAAATTACCTCTGATTAGCGAAACATTTTGTTTTCCCCCTCCTCCAGACTCTTTTTCACATTAATGTAAACTTTTTGATTTATGCTCATTTGGGCAATGCGTATCACCGCGAGGTTTCGAAGGATGAGTCTTCGTTCGGATTGTACATTCCGCTCTCAGACGTTTGAAGTCTCGGTAATCCCATGCGGAAATAGATGATCATCTCTCGAAATGGGTGCAAGTTGAAGTCCATTTGTCTATGATCGTCTGCCACTCCTTTGGCGACTAAACTGCTGGAAGGGGCCTCTGCACCAAACGACCGGACCGGACCCTCCCACCGGCTTCCATTCTTTTCCCATCGAGAGTGCTCTCCCAACTCTATGAGGTGCTTTTTCTCCAAAAGGGTCAATGGCTACTTTTCTCGAGAGAGAGAGAGAGAGAAGTGGTTTGGTTTTTGGCGGTGTAATTACAGAAACTCTTTTTCCGAACTCTTCCTTCTCTCTCTGGCCGCCTGACAGTTGGATTCTGTTCCTGTCTGCTGGCCGGGCCTTAGTTGTAGATCACGGGCGATTTATGGTCTTGCTCTCGGGGTTTTCTTCCACGATGGACCGACTCCTTTAACCAGAACCGTGACCGGCATTCCGAGAGAAGAGGGTGTTTATATCCATTCGGATGGGACCGACCAGACTTTCTCAAGTTCACGAACTCGGTGCCTTTTTCATCAAGGTCTTGTTCTCCGTCGGATCTTGTTTGCTTTTCCCTTTTTGCTTTTTTTTTCTCCTTTTATTTCGCAAGGTGTGGAATGATAGGGAGGTGATGTGGCTTAAAGATCGCTTTGCAAACCATAATGATGGCCATTGCCGCCGTGGCCTTCTGCCGGGCTTTTTGACAGCTGCATAAAACTGATCTGCTGTTCCTTTTCCAAAGAGGGTAGTTCGTGGGCTTTCCTGTGTGCGTTATCTCAGTTGGATGTTAACATGGGGAACACACCTTTGTTTGCGAATTGTGTCTATATGTCGGTTTCCTTCCTCTTTCGACTCGAAATCGATTCCTTTATCATCTCCAGTTAAAATATAGACAAACGCTATTTTTATGATGACGTGATTTCTACAGCGAGAAGGATTGTTTCTTCAAAAACTGAAAAATGGCTGATTTTTTATTGTCATAGCTTAATAGCTACTCTGCTCATCCCTCATACTTTCCAGAAAAAGTTGTTTTAGCATATGTACCTAAAACTTAATGTATTTTTTTCTTAGATTTTATGTAAAATATTCTTCGAAAGTTATATGTACTATTTTAGTTTTTTGTGTTGAAAAGAATAAAACATTTTTCAACAAATTAAAAGTTACCTAATGATAATATTTTTTTTGAAAAAAAGGGCACGTAACTATATTCTGTGAAAATCTTTTTACATTTTGAGACTATTGAGACATTATTATATATTATTTATATTTTGAGACATTTTGAGACTTTCTAAAACTTGTTTAAAATATTTTAAAGCCTCGTCAAGGTTGAACGAATGTCTTCGATATTTTAATTATCTGTCAAAAATACAAAATTAAGTTAGGATTGTAAAATTAAATGTGCAAAATTTGTCATTTTATTTAATGATAATAATTTAAAATATAATCCATGTAAATTCTTTAATAAAGAATTTATTTTGTAAATATTTTTAACCGGGTAAAAAAATTATATTTTTGTTAGTTTAGTACTTTTTTGTTTGTCCCTCATCATATTTAGTTTCTAGTCTCATAATCATTATTTATTTACTCATTTTTCAAAAGGTGCTGCTTAAGTATAGTGATTGATAATTAGTTCAGGTTTTCAAACAATAAAAATTCCAGTAATATTTGTAAAGTAGGTAAATTTCAAGATTTTATGCTTCATTATTTCATTGTTTATCAAATAAGTATGTAAATGTTTATTGTTTATTAATTGATAATTTTGTAAAGTCTTCATTACGCTCTAGTTCTTTTTCTTTTTTTTGAAAATCATATTTAGTTAAACAAAGCCTGATGTTTATCATGAAAGCCCGTTCATTCGAACTAGATATCTTATCAACAAAAAAAAAACCGCCAACAAATTACAATATTAATTAAACATTCTATAAAAAGTTAAGATAACCTCACACATATTTTTAAAAGCCTCACTAAATTCCACTAAGTTCCATTAAAATTTTAAATCGGGCATTTTACATGACTCCTTCCTTATTTTTCGTCAAATAGTTGTCTATTATTACTTTTTGTACATAACACATACATATAATTCTGTTACATTTTAATCTCATTTGATGAACTCATTATTTTGTCTCTACTATGTTTTCAATGCAGTACTTCTGTCATAAAAGAACCTTTAAAATGCCCTGTTGACTCTAATAAACTGCTAACTCTGGGTGAATTTTAAGTATGAAGGTCACCAAGGTTGAGAAGGTAGGAGGGATATCATCCATCGGTGTATTGCATATCTGTCAGCAGAAGCGGACACTTTTCGTACTGATTTTTATCTGTTAGCCTGTCTGAAAACATGTTTGACGCTTTGAAACAAATGAGCAGAGATAAAGTCATACAGACATTTCTACTAAATTTATGACTTTATTATTACAGAATTCGAATTACTGTTGGCAGGTTGCCATTTCCAGAAGTTCATTTTATCGTTTGGTAACATGGTTTGGGAATTCTGAATTTGTGTTGATTTATAGTCTTTTCTTGCATTAAATAGAGTATCGTTTAGTTCTAATAGTTGATATTGTTTTTTTCAAGGAGGGAAAAAACTTAAACTGTCGATAGCGTAATAAAAGCCGCTTTTTCTGATGATTTTAAGGTATCAGACATATTTGATCACTCCAACTCATTCACATTAAGTATAACCCCAAAAAGATTCAGACATGTCCATAATACCAAAAAAAAAAAAAAAAAACCCTGTTTCTCCTTTCTTAGAACCGTTCTTTTATTATTTTTTGCTGCAAAAGAGATACGAAAAAGCTTACTTGCAGAGGACGTCTTATTTTTATGCATAATCATTAATCTTTATTTGTGCTCAAAAAACACATTTGTTCGCTGAAAGAAAATATAACAACGTTGAATAGTAAAAATTTGCAGAAAACTGAGACACGCGTTTCAGGGTTACAAAAAACCCCTTTTTAATACAGAAGAGGGGAGCTTATGGAGGGAAAATACATGCTCACCTCATTTGCAATTATAAAAAAGGAGGTCCTTGAAACCCCAAAACACTTGTACGCAGTAGTCTGCAAATTTGTGCGATTTAACGTTGTTTATCTCTTTTTTATTCACAATTTATTTTGCACATTTTTTTTTGGTTCAAGAAATACATTCATTTTAATTTAAGTTCAACTAATTTATTACCGTCTGATAAACATTCCGAAACGAACGAAATCATTAATTTAAATATGTCTCAGAACACAGGGATTCAAAATGATCGTGACCTTCTCTTAAAGCTACCAAAGCACCAAAAAGACCTTAAAATTGCGTTTTGGTGTCTTCAGGCTTCAGTTTCGAGTAATTACAGGGAAGAGTCCTTGGGGCCCTGTTTGTGCTCAAATATTGCACCAATGCCCTCTTACAATTTCTGTAGAAATACGTTTGTTCTTTTGTGTGACGATATGAACTAATACTTATTTTAAGGGTAAGGTTTACATTAAAAATGCCCTGAAAAATCATGTTTGCATGAATCTTTTGATTCGTTTTTGTTTTCGGGGAAACACAGAATGAAAATCTTTAATTAGTCATTATTTTTGAAACTGAAACTTTATACTTTTCGTTCAAAAACTTTATTTTGTTTTTACTCCAGTTATGTTTCTTCCTTTTTTTTGTAGAATATACATCAATTCAGCTACGTTTTTGCGCCAGAGTTGTTCCAAATGCGCCACGTGTCTCATACATTTGTGGAATGTCGAGTCATTTATCTTTGTCTACTCCTTTTTTTCCCCTCCTTCGAGGGGGAATTAGTTTTAAAATTTTCATTCTTGAAATGGGGAGGAAAAAGTCTTTAAATGTTTCTCCGGGAGAACCAAAGCAGAAAAAAAACTTCTCCTCGCAACACCGGGATTAAGATTGATTGGATTTATTGCACGATGGAGCATTAGATCACGGTCCGCTCTCCACGAGATTGAAGATTCCGCGAGAAAGTTTAATTTACAGCGAAGTTCAGGCAAACCCCGCGTCCTTCTTTGTTCGGATGTATATATATATATATATATGCATCATGGAAATGCAGAACTATTTTTCCGTCCCTTGAACGGTTCATTAATAATCATAATAATGAAATGTTTTCAGAAGAAATGAATTTTTTAATTTGTGCGTGTTTTTTTTTTTTTTTTTTTTCGGGAAATAAGTTAATTGATTTTAAATTCAATCTTGATGTAATTTCGTTTATTTTTATAGGAAGTCACTACACTGCAAAAAATTAATTGTTGTTTTTACAGTATCATACTAGCAGCCGAGGTTCCAATTTAAAACTAAAATGCACGATAATAAATGTAAAACTAGCAATTTTAGTTTTTTACTGTAAAGTTAGCAATTTTAGTTTTTTACTGTAAAGTTAGCAATTTTAGTTTTTTACTGTAAAGTTAGCAATTTTAGTTTATTGCCGTAAAATTTAGCTGCATAATACTGTAAAAACAGCAGTATAATACTGGCAGTAGAGGTTCCAGTTTAAAACTGTAAAATGCACGGTAATATACTGTAAAATTCGCAATTTTAGTTTATTACAGTAAAATAATCAATTTTACAGTTTTGTACTGTAAAAGTAGAAATTTTACAATTTATTACTGTAAGATTAGCAATTTTTACAGCTTATTACTGTAAAATTATCTGTATTATACTGTAAAAACAACATTCATTTTTTACAGTGTAGAGTTATTCTTTGCGAAGTATAAAACGCTTGTCCTGTAAAAAATTTGTCCATTTTATTGCTGAAAATGTGTGTCTTTTTAACTTTTAGAAATAAATACTTTAGGTAATATATTCTTCTATGTATAATTTTGAAATTTATTCTGGTCTTCGTAGGTTATGTGAAATTTTTAATTTTAAATTTTTTATGGAGAATTCCCGCCGACTGTATAAAAAATTTTCTATCAATTACGTTTCCGGAGTTTGTAAAAGATTTCTATAGTATTTAGATTAGATATTCTCCTGGTGTAATCCTGTGTAAATAAATAAATTTAGGCAGTTATGCATCTATGTATTTTATTTTTCCCCGTTTTGCAACCCGCTAGTCAATCTGCATATATTTTCTTTTATTACTGGATGTAATAAATAATTATTTGGGGAGTTCTCGTTTCACATTTGAAAAATTTTCTCCTATCAAAAGCTGAAAATGTCACGAAATTTTTTTCTGTTAAATCACAACACTGCAGCTTCCTTTTAAAGTTAATATTGATGGGCGCCCACTTGTCGCATTTAAATTTATGCGTTACAGTGAAAAAAACTAAATACAGTGGTTATGATTTCATCTTTCAAAAGCCGCCTTAGAGTTTTCGTGATTTTCCACCCACCCAATACTCAAATGATTGGCAACCAGAACTTTTCCAGGAAGGCAGTAATCTCCAAAGCGATGCTGTGAGCTAAAATAATGCGATGTAAAATTTAAATTAGTATGTTAGTTGGAGTTAAGACGCTTAGAGCCTGTAACAACAACAATTCCGTGTTTTCCAGGCAACGCATTTAAGAAATCTGAAAAAGGCTCTTTAAAATGCCAAAAAAATTCAATTATCATTGTCTATATCGGAAATACTCTTCGAAGCTCAAGAAGGTCGATTCAAGTGGGATTTCGCACTTCTGTTCTACATTTTGTTTTGCCAACATTAAAAAAAAAGTATTTTGAAGTGAAATGCACCTGTTCAAAAATGTATTAATAGCTGCACTTAACAGAAATATAGCTCCTAATTATTCTAGAAAATAAATTTTATTATATTTGTTTATCAACTAGTAGTTCATACAATGTATATACATACAGCAGATATTTAAAAAAAAGAAAGTGGAACCAGTATAGATTTTTTTTAACACATTATTACTGAAACTTCAAATAACGTTCCATGTAGTTCCATTCCCCATTTTCAGTGCTAAAAACTTTTCATTTGTGACAAATGTATCCCCAATTCTGGAAATGGACTGAAAAAATTGTTCTTCCACATCTTTTACGTTCCATTTGATTAAAGAACTATTGCTCTTCCACCCATTCATTTCCTATTTTTCACTGCAATATTTTTCCGAAAATGACTTCTGAGTAATGATAAATTAGAAGCAAAGAAAAGTCGAATAAGGCAAGATACTTTATTTCTATAAAAGAAGCACAACATCGATAAATAAAAAATCCAAATCAAGAAAATTCTCTCTCTATTATGAGTCCCCACATTGGGAGCATTTCCGCAAAGGCGCCAACCACAATCCCCGCAGACTTGCTAGACAAGGCACAATGACTTGGGAGACAACCCCGCATTACAAGACAAGTAAAAAATTGTTTTTTCTTGGAGATTTTTTTTCTTTATTTTGATAGGCAATTTTTTTTCCTTCTTTCTTGTACTTGAGAGGCAAATGGATAAGAAGAATGTCTCCTTCCTACCACGATCTAAAGCACTACTAAGCCACTTAGCAGAACATTAAGGATACGACTTTTCCATCCCCACTGAATCTCCTTAGAAGGCAAAAGAATAAAAAGAGGGACGGAATTCCGCTGGGTGGAAAAGTAAACAGAAGGAAATAAGTCAGCAAATGCTTTTCTTGGAGTATCCGATAATCGAAATGCACAGCAAAATGAGGGAGATTCTACATTTGTTGATTACGAAACTAAAGGTATTTTCTGTTTGCTTGGCCCAACTCTCTCGTCTTATTGATTTATGTATGCTTCGATCTGAGAATTCTCTCTCTATAGGAAAAGTTTTCCGAACTCTTGCGAGTGTAGTCGAAAAACAAACTTTCGGAGAGATCTGCATCAAGAAGAGTCTACGGAAGAAAGTTTTAGCTTCAATTATATAAATATCTATCCAGACTTTGTTTCGAGTCAAAGTACTATTATCAGTTATCTAAATTTTCTCTTTTCTTTTTTTAATTTATGTATTTCGTTCTTTTAAATACTGTTAAAATTTTATAGATGCTAAAATATAGTTTTAATTAAACTTTACTCCGATTTGTTTTCTTTTAACCATAATTATTTTTAATATCGTCTGCTAATTTCATTTTTGCTTTATTTTAAACTGCAATTCTAATAAATTATAGGAGGTGGTGCAGGAGGTGGTCTCTTTCGAGTGGCTGTTGAAAGAAGTAAAACAAAGACCTATCTACTTGTACCCAGGGCCCGATTAAGATATCACGGGGCCCTAGGCCAAATACTTTTTTGGGGCCCCTGTATTGAGACTTAACGATTTTAGGCATAGGCTAAAACAAATTTAGACATTGACTACAGCAATTTTACCAATTTGGGGGCCCCTAAATTGAGTGGGGGCCACAGGCCACGGTCTAGTTGGCCTACTCAGTAATCAGGCCCTGCTTGTACCTGTCCAATCGGACATCTAATTTGCCTGCGCCACATTGCAATGTTTTACCTCTTTCACTAATTTTTTAAACTACCGAAAGGTAGCGTATCCAAGCTCTTCACAATTTTACTTGATTTTTAGTTCTTCAAAAACATACCAGCTTGCAGATCTCAGTTTATTTATTTTTCTTTATCTTCCTTTCCTTTTTTTCTTTTTCTTTCTTTTTACTTTTTTAAAGCATAACAGCAATTTCTTAGGCCTGCATATGCATTTATTTTTTTTCTCTCCACTTTCCAATTTCACAAAATTTTACTTTAATTCTAAAACATCGTCAGCAGGGTTTAATTTACATGAGAGCTCAGCTCCTGTACTTCTTCGATTGCAATGAATTATTGAAAATTAAACGCACCACACAACAATTTCGAGTCTGATAATTATTTTTCACTCACTAGCATAATACTTAGCGTTTTCTCACACATAAAACGTAACTTGACACGCAACTTTTTATTGCTGATAGTTATGCATTCATTAGTTTTTTTCTTCAAATAGCGAACAGAGACAAGTGATGCTACTATTAAATATAACAGCCGTTATTTTTTTGTGCAATATCGGAAAAGAAACTCCACTGGCTCTAGCAAAAAAAAAAAAAAAAATCTCCAAAGCCTTTATTTTTAAAATATTTTCTTTTCGCTTAATATGTGGAATGTATCGCTCGGAATCGGAGTGTATAAGTATCAGAGTAGTGTACAAATTGGGGGAGGGGGGGAGCCAAATTGACAAGGGAGTCTGGGCTCAGCGGCTTTGTGTTCTTTCTGAGCTTTGAATATTCGGATAATGTAATCAATTCTGTCTACAATTACAGCAGTTGTTTTTGGCGTATAGACTTTGTTCATACATGTTTATTTTTCCATTGTTTCATCTGAGTATTTGTTTTTTATTACCTATCTCACAGTTTTATTCCTTTCTAGGTAAGTTGCTGTTTTGCAGTTCTTTTGATTAAGTTAAATTTCTTCGCATGTATAATAGGTAAGTTAACTGTTTTTCTATTTGCACAAATCTACTCTTTGTAGATATGTTTTATTAGTGTTTCAGTTATATTTCATTATTTGCGATTGCTATTGTTATTGTTATAACTATCACAACTTAATACAGTGAAAAATCGTTGATTTCGTTTTCCCTGCAATTTGTATTGCTTTAAAAACATTTATTCAGGTATATTTTAAACAACTTTTTGTAGATTTATAGATAAAATGTTATCATTGTTTTCCTTGAAAACTTTCCTTTTATTTCTTTTTTAATATTTATAACGAGCCACTATAAGGTGTCAAGCTAATATTTCTGAAGAAACCAATACTGCAAGTGTTTTAAGTCTATTTCATTTCTTCCCCACAATTTTCACAGGTCTGCTCTGTTGTCCAGCCCCCCCCCCCCTTTTTTTTTTGAACATTTTAATATTACTTTTCAGAATTCCATCCGGCAAAATTTACCCAAATATGCTTCGAGACCAAACTGTCAATACATATCTAATGAAAATAGTCATAATAAAAAGTCCGTAGTTCATTTTTATATAAATATATAAATGGGTATAGATATATGTGTATGCGTGTACGCAAATGAGCCTCGGAATCGCTTTTCAAGCCTGTAAAAAAAATTAAGAATTATTTTATGAAGTAGGAGAAGGATAGCTGAAATATTGATCATTTAAATTTTTTTATTTCGAAGAATAAATTATGTATTAGCACCTAAATTCTGGATTTTTTCTTTTTTCTCCTCCGTATTTTTTTTTTCTTCTTCTTTTTTCAGGGAATCAGCCATAAAATGGTGTGGGAACCATTTCTATCGTTTTTTTCAGATTGGTTGCCACAACCCGTTTCTCGAAGTTTTAATATTCCTTCTTCCTATCTTCTTATTAGCTATTTTGACTTCATTAAGATTAATTTATTTTGAAAATTCAAATTATGATATCGTAAAGTAAAAACAAGTCGATACTGCGAAAGATTTTGAAGATAGTGCATTAGTATTAGAACGTTTGCATAATGGAATTAATTAACTTTTATTACAAATAGGAAGGATATACTTTTTATGCAGGAATATTTAATGCAAAAATGAAGAAAATGAGTTAAGTATAAGTTTCAGTTTAGATTATTAGATTCAGTTTAGATTAGAAGCAGTTATTGTACATTTTCTTTTGGAAAATCTTCATAAATAATTCTGTTTTGTTTTAAATACATTTCCTCTAAATAAGCTCGCTCCGAGGAGTAAAAGAACAAGAAATATTTCCCTTCCTTAATTTCACGTTGCCATTACAAGACAAAGATTCTCATTACAATGCAGTAGAATTGTTATTGAGATGATGGAATTTTCAATGAATTTTTTTATTCCTTTATAAGTTATTTTAAGTTCCTTTATAAGTTTTAAATTCATTTTTTGTAAGTAAGAATCTATCCATTTTTCTGGATCATCCTTGATCCTTCAAATTTCATATATAGCGAATTTAGTTGCATTTCGGTGTATTATTTGTAGATTTTTGTATTTGTTGTGATATTTTTCTTGTTGTATTTTGCATTTGTCGACATAAACGAAGTCTGTATTAATTGTTCTCTCCTTATCATTTCTGTGTCCGATTCTTCGCCAAGTTTGCGCAAACTCGCAGCAGTACTGATGCATTAACAACAACGCCGAGTAAAAGCCCGCAGACCGCCATAGACTCCTCACACTACACAGCAAAAAAATGAACCGTTGATTTTACAATATAATACTGCCAGCAGAGATTCCAATTTGAAACTGCAAATGCACAGTAATAAACTGTAAAACTAGCTATTTTACAGTTTCTTACTGTAAAGTTAGCAATTTTACAGTTTATTGCCGTAAAATTTAGCTGTATAATAATGTAAAAACAACAGTATAATACTGGCAGTAGAGGTTCCAGTTTAAAACTGTAAAATGCACGGTAATATACTGTAAAATTCGCAATTTTACAGTTTTGTACTGTAGAAATAGGAATTTTACAATTTATTACTGTAAGATTAGCAATTTTTAGTTTATTACTGTAAAATTGTCTGTATTATACTGTAAAAACAACATTCTACACACTACACTGCAAAAAATGAACTGTTGATTTTACAATATAATACTGCCAGCAGAGGTTTCAATTTGAAACTGTAATATGCACAGTAATAAACTGTAAAACTAGCAATTTGAGTTTATTACTGAAAAGTTAGGAATTTTACAGTTTATTAGTGTAAAGTTGGAATTTTTTACAGTTTATTACAAAAAAATTAGCTGTATTTTACTGTAAAAGCAACATTTATTTTTTACAGTGTATGATACATCGTATTTCAGTCAACTCATCCGAAAGCACATCCTTACTTCTCGCTATTTACCCAAATTCCAAGAAGCCTGGAAAACTCCGGAAGTATTATTTTACGTTAA
Organism: Uloborus plumipes; assembly: GCA_038373865.1. Classification (NCBI taxonomy): domain Eukaryota; kingdom Metazoa; phylum Arthropoda; class Arachnida; order Araneae; family Uloboridae; genus Uloborus; species Uloborus plumipes. The sequence goes on along the minus strand of JAXGGA010009205.1, from coordinate 3,263 downwards.
ATTTACCGCCAAAAATCTCCATACTTACTAGATTATTGCCATGTCTCTTATACGGCCGTAAAACCTCAATAAAAACAACTGATTTCTGTAAAAGTCGTTTCTCTGCTAAAGGAGTGCCAATGCAGGAAAACAACTGGTTCTACCGGTTATGCTCATTTTTTACGGTCACGCGCGCGCAAAATTACGATCTAGGGCCAAGGGCGGATACAAAGGAGGGGCGATGGGGGCGACCGCTCCTGTCTTGAGAGTCCCTGTCTCTGTAAATTTTCAATATTGAAGTTCAAAAATACATTTTTGGACTATTTTTGATGTTAGGGGAAGGGGAAATTCGATGCTTTCCCCCAGAAATGTTTCGAAATTGAAGACCGAAATATTTGCGGTCAAAATTTGTAAACAAGGATATGTAGTAAAGTGTAAGTAAAAAAACCAATCGCTCCTCCCTTGAAACATTTCTGGATCCGACCTTGTCTAGGGCTAGGCTAGTGGTTATCAACATGTAGTCCGAAGACCACTTGTCTGCCGTCATAATTTAAAAGGTCTCAAGTCCAAATTTGGTTGCAATTTATTTTTGCAGATTTTTTTTCTTTGTTCAAAGATATTGATATTTAAGAAATTTAAAATTTTGTTCCTCCCGGCCTCTACTTAAAAGCTAAAACTTTTTTTTCAATGTAATAGCATTTATGAAGGTTAACAAAATATGTCTTCTGGTTTTTCCTAACAGTTTTATCCCTTGGAGATGATGCTTTTTTTCTAATGACAGCAATAGTGGTCATCGAGCAATTTTCATATGAAGCAAATACACCCATAGTTCGGTCATGACATCCTGAAACTGTAGCCAATAACCGAACTGGAGGCAAATATACTCTTATTGTAGCCAAGATAGCCAACAAAATGGTAGATAAAATGAATTTACCTTACCAGTAAACGTCCGCAAACCATGATGCGGCTCAACTCGAAACTATGGATTGTTGAGTCTCTATGGTAAGCTAAGCTCATTTTATTTACCAGTTGGTTGACTATTTTGGCGACAATTAGAGGATATTTGCCTCCAGCTCGGCTATTACTGACTGAGGAGTCCAGAATAAGAACGCAACTGCAGTCTCAGGATGTCATGACCGAGCTGTCGGTGTATTTGCTTCAATTCTGCCTTAGCCCTGTCTTATTGGCGGTAACTCATTGCAATTTTCATATGGTCAGCAAAAAGCTAGTTCAAATTAATCTGTATCTTCTTTATTGTTGTGTATAGTTAAACTTATTAAAGAAAACTTTTGGGTTGATCTCATTTTACCTTATACAATTGTTGCCAAATATTATTTATATCATATGTGGTCCGCTTTGGAATCAGAAGGGTTCCAAGTGGCCCTTGCTAGTGAAAGGTTGAGAACCATAGATGTAGGCATATCACAGTCCTTAAAAGAGTTTTTTCTTTGTGATTGTTCCTTGTGTAAATCCCCTCTTTGGTTATCATAATATGCGGATTCCTTTGTCTAAAAAGTTTACTGTGCTAAATTCAATTTTAGCATTTAAAAGTCATTTATGGCCCATTTGACGAAATAAATCTTCCTATTCCCCGTTATACACCCACCATCCCCTAATCATACTCTAAATACAGCCTGTTCTGAACAACTTAAAAGCTAGTCTTTCCCTCCCGGGCAAAATTGTCACTTTCACTTAAAAGGCTTTAAATGCCTCTTCCCACTCTCAATATCTTCTTAAACACTCGTTTGCACGTTTGAGTTTTCGTGTAATCTGCCGCATTTTTATTCGAGAAGAGGGATGGCTGGGGATTTACTTCCTCCTCCCTCTCTGCTTTAATCTCTCTTAGTATTAGCATTGTGAATGGCACTGGCCACCCAATCGTCTAAATCTTGGAGAATTAGACTCTCTTTCTACAATTGAGGGTGGCACGTGCTTACTGCTCGTTTGTTTTATATCGGCAGATGTGCACCAATTTTGATTAGGTGAAGTCTCGTGACGTCATTGCATAGGTTTAGATCCCCATAAGACCGGTTAGAATTCATTTGTAAATAAAGTGTGAGTGTCTTATTTGTCTTTTCTGACTTGCATATTTTTAAAGGAACCCATTCATTGTTTGCGTTGTTACTGTTCTTGTTTCGTCATTCCTGCTATGTTATTTATGAGAAAAAAATGTTTTGATAATGTATTGAGGGACTGTCAAAAATGGGGGAGGGGTAAATTAAATGACGATGAAATATGAGTTTGTAAATTCTATTAAAAATTTATTCAGTGATTTCTTTCGGTTGAGTTTCACTTTCGTTAATCAATAGCCTCTTTCCGACCATTACACCCCACTAAAACTTTCTCTCAAAAATAAGATTTACACATGCATCAGCGTCAGTAATGTACAGCTAAATTTTTAGTGAAAGATATTTAGAATAGGGTAGATTGGGGGAAGACGCCGTATTGTAGAAGATGCTGTATCATGTGTTTCGCCTACAAGCATAAACAAAAACAGCTTGCCAGTTAGTTAAATGAAGAAGCATACACATTGACAGAATGCAAAAATTGTTGCTTATTGACCACAGGTTTAAAATGCATTTTTAAAGGGTTTTGTTGTTCTATCGCTTTGATGAGTACAAGAAACCTTGTCTATAATGCCAGTTGACTCCATATATCGTGTACGTCTTCTTACCCAAAGCGCAATTCTCGTGTCGGCATCTCACCTCAAGATTGGGGTAAGATGAAGACATGCAAACTTTTGCAGTCGTTAATTTTCGGAGGTGAAAAACTGTTTTTCGAAGCGAAACTGATTTTTTTTTACTAATCACATAAGTCCATATTTTGTTGGTAAATTGTGTGTGTGTGTGTGTGTGTTTTTTTTTTTTTTTTTAAATAAACCAATGTGTTATTTTATATAAAATAAAGTCGAAAACTACGGCGTCTTCTCCCACCCTACGTATATATTTTCCAATAGCCGCTTAACTTTTCACTCCTTATTCTCCCATATGAAAGTGGTGTATCTTCATAATTTTAAAATGCGTGTTTGTTTTTCTTGATAGTATCACATTTAGTTATATCTTTTGTTTTAAAGTGTTGCTATTCACTTTTTCAAAGATTAATATTTAATGACAAATAAAAGCTCAACGGTGAACACTTGTATTTTTTTTTGCCTTGGGAAAAGTTTGCAAAGGGCTTTCTGTAATAAAACCTAATAAAATCATTTTCATGGAGATAATTCACTTTTGCAATAAACCATACATATCGGCTCCTTTGAACTCACAGTAATGAGCCAATCACATCCA